>CAJQZM010040297.1:7500-34772 GCA_907164665.1 Colias nastes | reverse complement strand
ACACAACGGCAACTGCAAGGCAGGAAAAGGCGCGCGCTGCCGCCCCCCTCAGGCAAACCGCCCCGTCGACCACGCTGGAAGCGCATCCTGTACTGGGCGCTTGTGCTGCTCGTCGGGCTGCCTGTCGGCCTGATTGTTGTGGCGCTATGCGGCATACTGATCTTTGCCAATATTCCCTATGGGCAGCGCACGATCGAACGCCAGACGCTCAGCCTTACCGGCGGAATGGTCGAGATACAGGGGATGGGTGGTTTCTTCCCGACCCGCCTGCATATCGGACGCCTCACCATTCATGACCATCTCGGCCCTTACCTGGTGCTCGACGATGCCAGACTGAACTGGTCGCCATTCGCCCTTGTCCACAAGACGGTGCATGCGTCGCTGCTTTCCGCACAAAGCCTGCGTTTCGACCGTCTGCCTGTATCCGATCCGGCAGCACCCCCTGCACCATCGACGCCATCGACCCCGTCGACGCTGCATTACGGGATCGATCTCGACCGTCTGGATATCGGACGCATCGATCTGGGCAAGGATCTTGCCGGATTCCCGTTATCGGCCTCCGCCCAGGGGCATATGCGGCTCTCCGATCTGGCCCCGGTGCTGGATGGCCTCAAACCCGGTGCCTTGCCGGTCGCAACGCTCGGGCTCGATATCAGGCGTCTGGACAAACCTGCCAATATAAATCTCTCGCTGGCGACCCCGGCGAAGACACTCGATCTTCATCTCGCTTTCGATGACAGTGCGGACGGGCTTGTTGCGCAGGCAACGAAAATGGCGGTGCTCGATCCGCTGTCGCTCAGGCTAGACCTCAAGGGACCTGTCGTAAGAAACACGCTTGCTCTATCGCTTCATGCGGGGGCTATTGCGGCCAAAGCGCAAGGCGCAGTCGACCTGACCCGTCATCAGGGCGATCTTGCGATCAATGCATCAACGCCCGCCATGTCACCCATGACGGGAATTGCCTGGTCTGCCATTGCACTCAATGCCGAGCTACATGGCGATCTGATCGCCCCGTCTGGAAGCGGCGTTCTCGATATCGATTCTCTTGCCGCGGCCAATGCAGGTATTGGGCATCTGAACCTGCGCTTTACAGGCGATGAAGGGCAAGCCGCCAAAGCCGATAAAATCACGCTCGCCCTGCGCGCCGATGGCGTGCGCGCCCCCGGTGTGCCGGCTGCCCTCCTGGCACAGGCACCGGTGCTTGCCCGCATGACGGCGCTGCCCAATACGCCAGAACAGAATGTCAGCCTCTCGGTCACGCATCCTCTGTTCCAGCTCAGTGCGGCGACGCGCCTCAAGCCCGACATTCAGGGTGCCCTGGATCTGGTTCTACCCGATCTGGCCTCGCTCGCTGCCATTGGCAAGGTCGATCTGGCCGGACACAGCGTTACCCATGCCGATTTCACCTATCGCCCCAAAGGGGAGTCTCATCTGACCCTGCATGACAGCCTTGCGGTGACAGGTGGGATGAAACAGGCCGTCGCATTGCTCGGCGCGAATGCGACGATCAAACTCGATGTGGCGGCGTCACCCGAAAGCGGTGGCGCGCGTACCCTGACTCTCAATGACATTACAGTCGACGGCAAGGCGCTGCATCTGCACGACACGGGCGTCGTGACACTCGGGCAGAAAATGGCCCTGAGTAACGATGCGCTTCTCGCCATTGCCGATCTCAAGGCCGTTGCTCCCCAGCTGCATGGTCATGCCGCGCTGAGTGCCCATACCGACGGCCCCGTGGACGATCTCGCCGCAAAGGCGCAGCTCAAGGGCGAGATCGGTGCCAGTGACGTGCCGCCAGGACCACTGACGCTGGATCTCTCCGTGCTTCACCTTCCGAATGCGCCGCAGGGAACGCTAACGGCAGGGGGGCGCCTAGACGGACGCAAGCTCGATCTCGATGCGTCATTCGCGCGTCATGAGGACGGATCGGCCGATCTCCTTCTCAACACGCTCGACTGGGCTTCTTTGGCGGGTAAAGGGCATTTGACCCTTGCATCGGGTGCAAGGCTGCCTTTGGGTACAGTGTCGATCGTTGCAAAAAATCTCAACGATTTCAGTGCTTTGGCTGGACGTGCTCTTGGAGGGCATGTGGCGCTGGATGTGAAGACCAGCGATCCGGCGCCGAATGTGCCGCCTGTCATGAGTCTTGCTGTCAAAGGCAGCGTGCAGGCTGCGCCTGCCCGTATCGGCAATATCGATCTGACTGGCAGAATTGCCAATCCTGTCGACAAACCCGATCTCGATCTCAGGCTTGTCCTTGGCGGGGTCGCTTTTCAGGCGATGACCGGCAACGCGACCCTCGGCGCGCGCGGTCCACTCGATGCGCTTGCCCTGAACGCCAAGGCAGCCTTCAGCAATGTCATGGCTGCACCTGCTTCGCTCGATACGGCAATGCTTCTCGATCTGCCCGGCAAACATGTTCGTCTTGAGCGTCTCGCTGCGGTCCTGAAGGGTGAGACCCTGCGTCTTTCCGGTGCAAGCACGATCAGTTTCGGCGACAAGATGGGAGTGGACCGCCTGCAGGCCAGCGTGGCTCCTGCCGGTGTTTCGCCTGCGACGATCGACATCGCCGGGTTCTTCAAGCCCAGGCTCGATCTGCACCTACGTCTTGCCCATGTGACGCCAGCACTGGCCAAGCCTTTTGCCCCAGGTCTCGATGCTTCCGGGGTGCTCGCTGCACAGGCTGATCTTTCCGGCGATCTGGCCCGTCCTGCCGGAACGATCGCGCTTACGCTGTCCGATCTGCATATGCGCTCGGGAACGGCAGAGGCATTGCCGCCTTTATCGATGCAGGCCAATGCCACCTTGGCCGGGACGATGGCGCAGATCAGGGCGCAGGCCAGTGCCGGTAAAAGTGTCAATCTGCGTGTTGCCGGAACTGCCCCGACAGGTGCGACAGGCGCGCTCGGCCTCAAGATCGATGGCGGTGTCGATCTCGCGGTGGCCAATCCCGTGCTTGGCGCACAGGGGATGTCCCTGACGGGGAAAACCGCGATCAATCTTGCGTTGTCTGGCCCTGTCTCGGCACCGATGGCATCCGGGCGTGTCACACTCGAAAAAATCAATTTCGCCCATTACGGGCAAGGTGTCCGGCTGAGCGATATCAATGGCGTTATCCTTGCCGCCAACGATACGCTGACCCTGCAGAATATTCTTGCTCACGCGGGCAAGGGGACCATTGCGCTAAGTGGCACGGTCGGCGCCCTCAGACCGGGGCTGCCGCTCGATATCCATGTAACGGCACGCAAGGCGCAGCCGGTCACGAGCGATCTGCTGACAGCGGTGATCGATACGGATCTGCGTGCCCATGGGCAGCTTTCGACGCGTATCGATGTGGATGGCGATATCAGATTGCCCTCTGTGATTGTGAATATTCCGAGTTCCATGCCGGCCTCCATCCCCCAACTCACGGTCATCCGTCCAGGCGAGACACGCGAGGCGGTGACGAGATCCATGGTAATCGGGCTGGATATGAATGTGATTTCGCCGGGGAATTTCTTCGTACGCGGGCATGGGCTGGACGCCGAAATGTCGGGCAAGCTGCATATCGGCGGTGTGAGTACGGCACCCGACATCTCGGGTGGCTTCGATCTCAAGCGCGGTTTCTTCAATCTGGCCGGAGTCAATCTGACCTTTACCAAGGGGCGCGTTGCGTTCGATGGGTCGGGCGTCGATCACAAGCTCGATCCGTCTCTCGATTTTCGGGCGGACCGCAATGTTCAGGGAACGTTGGCGAGCCTGCTGGTCGGTGGCTACGCCAGCGCCCCGAAAATCGACTTTTCCTCCCAGCCGTCTCTGCCGCGCGATCAGGTTCTCGCCATGCTGCTTTTCGGGAGCACCACCGCCTCGCTCTCACCGACGCAGCTTGCCAGTCTTGCCGCGGCGGTCGCGCAGATTACCGGGGGGTCGAGTTTCGATCCGCTCGACAAGGTACGCGGTTTCCTTGGCCTTGATCGTCTCGCCGTTGGTGGGGGAAGCGCGGTCGGTAACGGTGGCGCCAGCGTCGAGGCCGGAAAATACGTGATGAAGGGCGTTTATGTCGGGGCCAAACAGGCCACGAGCGGCTCGGGAACGCAGGCTCAGGTTCAGGTCGATCTGACCAAACGGCTGAAGCTGAATACGACGGTGGGCACCGGCGGACAGATCACCGGGTTTACGACCCCTGAGAACGACCCGGGATCGAGCATCGGTCTGAGCTACGGGTTCGATTACTGAACCCGTAGCTTTCTGGAGTGCCGTGTAGAACCGGTCAGAGAGACGGAGCTGGGCTCCAGCCGTTCAAGACCGCGTCAATGGGCGGTCTGTGGTTCGGGATCGGGGGTATAAATCCAGTCGGCCCTGTCTTTTGTCTGCAGAATGATGCGCGCATTGGGTGCATCAGTTACTTCGATCCAGCGGCGTGCCTCTTCCGGCGTGCGGCCATAGCGGATATGTCTCGCTTCGAGCCAGCTGTTACGCAGGGTTTCATCGGTTGCGACGAACCAGCTTTCATCGAGAAAGCCGCGCACACCCCGCCAAGCGCCATCGCAGAGCAGGTAATTTCCTTCGACGATAACGAGCTTCCGCTCCGGCAGGACCGGAATGGCGCCGGCGACCGGCTCCTCGATCTCTCTTGCGAAAAGCGGCGCGTAGACGATGTCGTCATTCTGCCGCCGAATGCGCTCGAGAAGAGCGACGAAACCATGGGCGTCGAATGTGTCGGGCGCACCTTTTCTGCCTGCGCGCCCGAGCCGCGCCAGTTCACAATTGGCAAGATGGAAACCATCCATCGGGACAACCTGCGCCTCATCCGGGTAATCGGCAGCGATCCTGGCGGCTAAAGTCGACTTTCCGCCGCCGGGTGCGCCCACAAGGCCGAGGATGACGCGTTGCGGGCGCCTGAGCAGCGCATCGATACGCTGACGCGCGCTATCGTATGAGGGTGTCATGAAGTCTTGCGCTCCGCGGCGTCTTCCAGGAAGCGACGCACCGAGGAGACGACGCCGCTCCAGTCCCAGGCGCGTTCCTGACGCAGAATACGCAGGGAGGGATACCAGGGGCTGTCCTCCCTGTCCGTCATCCAGCGCCAACAGGGATTGACCCGATCCATGAGCAGAACGGGCTTGTTCATCGCTCCGGCCAGATGGACCATCGATGTGTCGACCGAGACCACGATGTCGAGATTACCGATCAACGCGGCAGTGTCGTCCATGCTCGCGATCCCCGGCATATGATCGACGATCTTCAGAGACGATCCTTCGATCTGCCTTGCCGCATCGCCCTTTTGCAGGCTGTAGAATGTGACGCGAGACAGGTCGAAAAGTGGAGACAGCGTTTCGAGTTTCATGGAGCGTCGCTGGTCGAGCATGTAGGACTCGGTCTGATCGCGACGCGGCGCACCCGACCAGACGAGCCCTACCCGCAGATTGCGGTCCGGGAGCAGGCGTGCGGCCCAATATGCAGATTTGACCGGATCCGCCGTGATATAGGGTGGCATAAGCCCGAAGGGATGTGCCGAGGCTGCGAAGGCTCTTGGAAGGCTGATGAACGGGCAATGATAGTCGTAAGGCGGTATATCGCCACCGACCTGCACCGTATCGACTCCCCTGACCCGTGCGCAGAGGTCAGCCATGGTATCTGCCCCCCAGACGCGGATGACTGCACCCTTTTCGGCCAGTAAAGGCAGATAGCGCAGATACATGAACGTATCGCCATAGCCTTCTTCCTGGGTCACGAGCACGTGTTTGCCGCGCAGGTCGAGCCCGGCTGTGATGTTGGGCAACAGGCGATTCATGGGAAGACTGGTGTGGCCGGGCAGGCGGAACCGCCATTCGTGCTCGGCCCATCCCTGCTGGAAGTAACCGGCCTTGAGCAGGGCAATCGAGTAGTTCAGACGCATCTGAGGATGGTCCGGTTTGATCTGGATTGCCTGACGATAGAGATTGAGCGCCTCGTTCATGTCCCCCATCGCGACCGTAAGATAGGCGATGTTGGACAAGGCGCTGGGGTCGGAAGGATCGAGATCATGCATGTGCCGCAGAACGTCACGCGCCTCGTCAAAACGACCGGCCTGCGTCAGCGCACAGGCCATGGTACCCAGAGCGGGAAGATGCCCGGGCCTTCTGCGCAGCGCTTCATTGAGCCCGGCAATGGCGGCATCGAGATCGCCGATCTGCATTTCGAGCGTCGCAACGAGCTCGATCAGACGACAATCCTGCGGGGCATTGCTGGATGCAAGACGCGCCAGGGCCAGCAATGCCTCACGACGGTCATGGCTTTCAGCGACAGGAAGCAGGGTTTCGAGGGGATGCGGCCCTATGCCCGAACGGGGTGACAGGGCCTCGGACATGGCAAGGCAACGGGCGTCATCGCCCTTGAGAAAGGCGTCCTGCAACGTCTGTAGGTCGGGGGCGTGAGCGGATGTCATGGCTGACAGGCAGGGCGAAACGACCGGGCAGCGCTCAGGCGCCCGGTGCCAGTTCCTGTACCACGCTCAGAATGGCGTCCAGCTGGTAGGGTTTGGTCATAACCCGGTCCAGCCCCGATGTCTGATCGACGTTCACGCCATGACCGGTCGTGTAGATGATCGGAAGAGATGGGCGATGTGCCCGGCTTTCCTGGCCCAGCTCGGCACCGTTACCGTCGGGCAGGGAGATATCCATGATCATGACGTCAACCGGTTCATCGCTATGGATGAACCGGCGCGCCGTCTCGCACGTATCGGCCTCAAGAACCCGAACATCGCTGTCCTCAAGGAACTCGATCAGGCATGACCTGATGAGAAAGTCATCCTCGACGACAAGGACGGTAGGGGAGAGAGGCATGGGCGCGTTTCTCGCAGAATTCAGGATGACCAGTTCTGCTCGAAATCGGCATAAAGCGTGAGCCCACCATCGACGAACAGGGTCTGTCCCGTAATATAGCTCGATTCCGACGAGGCAAGAAAGGCCATAGCGTCGGAGATCTCGCTGCACTTGCCGGGGCGTCGCATAGGAATATGCTTCGCGGTGGCCTCGTATTTCGCGGGGTCCTTGGTCCATGCGTCGTTGATCGGTGTCACGATCGCGCCGGGCGCGACAGCATTCACGCGAATGTCATAGCGGGCATATTCAAGCGCGAGCGTGCGCACGATGTTACCGACTGCGCCCTTGCTTGCCGAATAACCGAGATAATGCGGCTTGGGAATCTGCTGGTGAACCGAGCTGTTGACGATGATATTTCCCGTGAGATCGTTCGAGCGCCAGTATTTCAGGGCTGCACGCGCGCACAGGACAACCCCCGTGACATTCACGGCCATCACCATATTGAAGTCTTTGAGTGAAATGTCCTCGGACGGGCACTCAATCTGCATACCGGCATTGCAGATAAGCACGTCAAGCCCGTTGAACCCCTCGATCGTTTCTTTCATCACGCGGTCGACATCTTCTTCAACCGACATGTCGCCAGCCACGATCAGATGATTGCCGCTGACAGGCTTGGGAAGTTTTTCAAGGAGAGGTTTGAGCTTGTCGGCATGGCGGCCGTTAATGGCCACCTGAGCGCCTTCGGTGGCGAAATGCATGGCTGCATCTTCGCCTATGCCCTGTGAAGCACCCGTGATGAGGATCTTCTTGTTGGCAAAGCGTTTGCTGGTCTGTTCCGTCACGCGGCGTTGTCCTTTCGGTCTGAAATGCCGGCCCGGCGGGGGCTGGCCTGTCACATCGGAAGGTCAAACGCCGCTGACCGGCAAAGGATGCCTGAGGGATCAGGCTGCTTTCATGGTCTCGGTCAGAGACTGGAGAACGGCCGTCGGGTCGCGGTTCTCAAGCACGGCAACTTCGCTTACGAAACGTTCCTGTGCCGCCTCGAAAAGCTTGCGTTCGCTGAAGCTGCCATCGAGACTGTCGACATTGCGTCGCAGGTCGCGAAGAACTTCCGCAATCTGGATCAGATCGCCGGAATTGATCTTTTCCTGATAGGCCACCGCACGACGCGCCCACATGCCTTTGCTGACATGCGGCTTGCCCTTGATGATCGACATCGCCTTGTCGACGATATCGCGCGTGACGATCTTGCGCAGGCCGGATTTGCGTGCCTTTGACAGGGGGATGCGCAAGGTCATCTGGTTGCCGGGGAACGAGATCTGGATGATTTCCAGCTTCGTTCCGGCGATTTCGTCGACGCCTATACGGTCGACGCGGCCAACACCGTGTGCCGCATAGACGATGGAATCCCCTTCCTGAAAGGGATCGTCATCTCCGGCATGCGAGTCAGCCTGTGTTGCGGTCAGCGCTGCGGCGCTACGCGCCATCGCGTCTGTCATGCCTCCCTTGGGAGGGGTTTTGAACGTGCTCATGGCACAGGCTCATATCAGAAATTCCACAGTTTGTCTTGTGTTCGTGAACGATCCCGGCTGCGTTATGCAAAGCAACCGGGAGGGCGTGGTCAGGGCTGCACGCCATGGCTTGCCGCTATGGGTTTGCCGACGGCCTCGCCGATCGGCTGAAGCAGATCGATTTCGATATTGCGCGACATGGTAAGCATCGGCAGCGCATGTTTGCTGGGAACGAACGGTTCCTGCAGGTCACGGCCGCTCTTGTCGAGCGCCTGGAACAGGAAGCCGACAAGGCTGGAGCCCAGAGGCGTGATCCAGCCGAGAGACTGAACCGCAGAGAGAGGCAGCACGATACAGAAGACATGCACGACGAGCAGCGGCAGAACGGAATACTGGATAGGGAGCGGCGTATTCTTGATACGCTCCAGACCGCCCTGCGCATTGGCGAGATCGGACAGGATGCGATCGACCGTGCCATGGACCGCGCCATCGATATTCTTGAGCGCGACCTGCTCGGCAACACCCAGGCCAATTTCATAGAGAAGGGCGTTAGGCTTGTTGGTGCGTGACATGACGCGTTCGTACATCTCGGGCGAGAGAAGGCGTTTGGCCTCGGGGCCCTGCTCGAGATTGGAGAGCGCCGTACGCAGCAGATAGGGATAGGCCGCCATCGCGCGCGCCAGATCGGGACGTCCGCCAAGCAGGGTGGCTGTTTCGCGGGCGAAGGAACGGCAGTTATTGGTGATCAGGCCCCAGAGCGAGCGGCCTTCCCACCAGCGGGCATACGCCGCATTGTTGCGCATGCCCAGAAACAGGGCGAGAGCGGAACCCATGAGTGAAATCGGAAGGGTAGGCTGTTCCATCCACTCCTGATGGTAAACCTGATAGAGAATGACGACCACGAGGTCCCACAGGGCCAGAATGCCCAGCGGAACGGCCGTTTCACGTAGCAAAATCCAGAGGCCGTAATTCTTATCGACGATCAAGGTAGCTTGGTCCTCAAACTGTTCGGTCTTTCAATCGCGGCATCTTAGACAGGACGCCCGTGATAAAACTCATTAAAACGTCATCTGTTGTGTGACGTATCGTGAACACCCTGAAGTGATGGAGAATACCCGTATGGATGTGATCGCAGCTCTGGCGCTCGAAGCCGGACGCCCCCTCGAAATCGATACGGTTCAGCTCGAAGGGCCGCGCGCAGGCGAAGTTCTGGTCGAGATCAAGGCAACCGGATTATGCCACACCGACAAGTTCACCCTCTCCGGTGACGATCCGGAAGGTCTCTTTCCCGCCATTCTGGGTCATGAAGGGGCAGGGATCGTGCGCGAGGTTGGCGCTGGCGTGACGTCGCTCAAACCCGGCGACCATGTGATACCGCTCTACACGCCCGAATGCCGCAACTGCCCGTCCTGTCTGTCGCGCAAGACCAATCTGTGCACGTCCATACGCAGCACGCAGGGCAAGGGGCTGATGCCTGACGGCACCACGCGCTTTTCATACAAGGGCAAGCCCGTTCATCACTATATGGGCTGTTCGACCTTCGCGAATTTCACTGTGCTGCCTGAAATCGCCCTGGCCAAGGTGCGTAGCGACGCGCCACTCGACAAGATCTGTTATATCGGTTGCGGTGTCACCACCGGGATCGGTGCAGTTCTGTTTACCGCCAAGGTCGAAGCCAACTCGACTGTTGTCGTGTTCGGGCTCGGCGGGATCGGTCTGAATGTCATTCAGGGTGCCAAGATGGTCGGTGCGCGCCAGATCGTCGGCGTCGATCTCAATCCCGACCGCGCAGCGATCGCGCGCGAATTCGGTATGACGCATTTCGTCAATCCGAAGGATCTCGGCCCGGATGGCGATCTTGTCGGGCATCTTGTCGAACTGACGGGTGGCGGCGCCGACTACACGTTCGAATGCGTCGGCAATGTAAAGCTCATGCGCCAGGCATTGGAATGTGCCCATCGCGGCTGGGGCGTATCCTGCGTTATCGGCGTTGCCGGTTCGGGTCAGGAGATCAGCACACGCCCGTTCCAGCTCGTGACGGGCAGGCGCTGGATCGGCTCCGCTTTCGGCGGTGCACGCGGTCGTACGGATGTCCCCAAGATTGTCGATATGTATATGGAGGGACGTATCAACATCGACTCGCTCATCACACAGCATCTCAAACTCTCGGAGATCAATTACGGGTTCGAGCTGATGAGTCAGGGCAAGTCGATCCGTTCGGTCGTGGAATTCGACTCATGAGTTCGGACACGACCTTGGAAATTGTTTCTGCCCAGCGCTGTCATGAGGGCGAGGTGAGAACCTATGCCCATCAGTCATCGGCTCTGGGGCTCAAGGCCAGTTTCTCGGTATTTCTCCCTGCGCAGGCCCTGCGGGGGGAGAAATGCCCTGTGCTGTTCCTGCTTGCCGGGCTGACCTGCACACATGAAACGTTCCTGCAGAAATCCACGATCATTGGCGAAGCAGCGGCGTACGGGCTCGTTCTGGTGGCGCCAGACACCTCGCCGAGAGGGGCGCATGTGCCGGGCGAGGATGAATCCTACGATCTGGGAACCGGCGCAGGATTTTATCTGGATGCGCTGCAGAAACCCTGGTCGGCGCATTACCGTATGGGGAGTTATGTGAGCGACGAGCTTCCGGCGCTCATACGGACTTTCCCGGGGCTTGCGGATGCGCCTTTCGGTATTATGGGGCACTCCATGGGTGGACATGGCGCGCTGGTTCATGGGCTGCATCGCCCCGCGTTGTGGCGGTCCGTCAGTGCGTTGGCACCGATCGTTCATCCATCGGTGGTTCCGTGGGGCGAGAAGGCGTTTACGGCCTATCTCGGTACCGACAAGGCAAGATGGGCTGAGTGGGATGCTGTGTCGCTGCTGCAATCGGGCAGAAAACACCCCTGTGAGATCCTGATCGACCAGGGGACCGCCGACCAGTTTCTGGCACGCGAATTGCAGCCGGACCTGTTTGAAGATGCGGCATCGGCCGCCCGTCAGTTTCTCAGGCTTCGCTATCATGACGGCTACGATCACTCATACTGGTTCATCCAGAGTGTGATTGCCGAGCATGTGGCGCATCATGTCCGCGTGCTTGGAGCCGCATCATGAAACGCAAACTCGTCTGGCTGATTGCCCTCGCGCTGACGGCCTGCCACGGCAATGCCCCACCGTCCGGCGCCCTGACGCCGCTCGCGCATGGCGATTTCGACCACAACACGCTTGCCCTCACATGGCAGCCGGGATTTTGCACCGTTGGCCAAGGCTGTCTGGCCGATCAGCCGAGAACGCCGCTGATCGGGTTACATGGTCTGTGGGCGTCGGAGCCTCACACGCTCGAGGCCCGAAATGTTCCGGTCGAGCAGTGGTGGCGCGAGGGATGCAGTCTGTTTGGCACCGAGGCGTCGCCGCCCGTGCTGGACGACCCCATGCGGGCGACGCTTGCCCGTATCGTGCCTCACACGCAGCATTCGCTGGTCGAGCATGAATGGGTGAAACATGGCGCATGTTTCGGTTATGCGCCCGGTCCGTTCTTTGCGCAGGCCAGTGCCCTCAGGCTGCGTTTTGCACATTCTCCTGTCGCATATTATCTCGCGGGTCGTGCCGGCACGCTGGCTGCGCATGACGAGCTGATGGCGTTTTTCCACAAGGCTACGCAGAGCGATCAACCCAGAGCCTTGCAACTGCAATGCGGCATCGATCATGAAGGGCGTGTTGTTCTTACGCAGCTCTGGTTCACGCTCGATCCTGCGAAAATGGACCGTTTCCCCGAAGCGCAAAGTTATCTGTCCTCACCCCAGATACAGGATAATTGCCCTGCGCATTTCTGGATCAAGCGCTGGTAGGACCGGTTTCCCTGTCGGCGTTCCCCATGAGACGGGATGCCCGACGGGGGAGCACTTCAGGCAAGAGGCATACTGTGCAAGAGGCGTTCCATACCGGGGGCGCCGCGCCGGGCTTCAGTCCCCGAGAAGATGCAAAACGATCTCGCGTCCATGAGACGCGCGGCGATGCTCGAACAGATAGATTCCCTGCCACGTACCGAGCACAGGTCGACCACCCATGACGGGGATGGTGAGCTGCACATTGGTCAGGACGGAACGTATATGGGCGGGCATATCGTCCGACCCTTCATAATCGTGACGATAGCTGCGCGTTTCGGGAACGAGGTCCTCGAAGTAGCTGTTGATATCCTGCTGCACCGTAGGATCGGCATTTTCCTGCACGATGAGGGATGCCGAGGTATGGCGGCACCACAGGGTCAGCAAGCCATCCTGTATTCCGCTTTCAGCGACCCATTCGACGATGGGCGATGTGATCATCGTCAGTCCCTTGCCGCGTGTGCGTACGGAGAGACGGTGGAACGCCTGTTTCATGTTGTCTCCTGTCGTTGGGTCGATCCCCTGCCTCGTGCCGGAACAGAGGCTGGGGAGAGAGGAGCGGTCAGCGCAGATAGCCTACAAGGCGTTCGGCTTCGGTGACGATAGGTTCGGCAATTGCATTGGCACGCTGTGCGCCATCGCGCAGGATCTGCTCGAGATGGGCACGATCTTCAAGCAGACGGCGTGTCTCTTCAGCAACCGGCGCCAGCTTGTCGACCAGAAGTTCGGCAAGAGCCGACTTGAACGGTCCGAAACCCTGTCCGCCAAAGCGCGAGAGAACCTGATCGATGCTCTGGTCCGCCATCGCGGCGTAGATCGTTACCAGATTGCGCGCTTCCGGCCGCTCGACGAGGCCGTCCGCTTCCGATGGCAGGGCTTCCGTATCGGACTTTGCCTTGCGTATCTTGAGCGCAATGTCATCGGCGGTATCGGTGAGTTCGATACGGGACTGGGCGGATGGGTCCGATTTGGACATTTTCTTGGTGCCGTCACGCAGGCTCATGACGCGTGCGGCAGAGGGCGGAATGAGCGGTTCGATCGTCGGAAAGAAATCGACCTTGTAATCGTGATTGAATTTCGCTGCGATATCGTTGGCGATCTCGAGATGCTGCTTCTGATCCTCGCCCACCGGAACGCGTGTGGCATGAAATGCGTGGATATCCGCCGCCATGAGCGCCGGATAGACGAACAACCCGGCTGAATGCTGCTCTCTGTCCTTGCCGGCTTTTTCCTTGAACTGCGTCATGCGGTTGAGCCAGCCCAGACGCACAACACAGTTGAAAATCCATCCCAGGCGCGCATGGGCGCTCACGGCGGACTGATTGTACAGAACATGCTTTTGCGGATCGATCCCCGAGGCGATCAGACAGGCGGCCTGTGCCAGACTGTCCTGACGCAGCTGTTCCGGCTCACGGAACACGGTGAGGGCATGCATGTCCACAAGGCAGAACACACAGTCATGATCGTCCTGCAGGCGGACCCAGTTGCGGATCGCGCCGAGATAATTGCCAAGCTGGGGGACACCTGTCGGCTGAATGCCGGAAAATACGCGTTGCATGACCGTTCTTGTCGAATGGGCTCCGAAAACGGTCAAGGGGAAAGATTGCCCGTCCCGTGCAATAGCTTGTAAGGGCATCCCCCATGCGAGGCGGCCTTCGTGAGAATGCAGGGGGAGGACAGGGTGAGACGGGGAATTCTGACAGTTTATGCGGGGCCGATGTTTGCCGGAAAATCGGCGCATCTTCTGGCCGACACCCCGCAGGATGATACCGTTCTGTGCCTTGCGCCTGCGTTCGACACCCGATCCGGGGCGCGTATTCACAGCCGCACAGGTCTGACACGCCCTGCGCGTTCCGTTTCCTCGTGGCCTGCAGATGGCCGGGATTTCCATCATATTTTGCTCGATGAGGGGCATTTCATGATTGCGCCGCATTATACGGGCGATGTCGTGGCCGATATCGAATCAGCACTTGCATCTGGGATCGATGTCAGCGTCGCAGGGCTCGACACGGATTTTCTGCGTGAGGATTTCATTGTCATGGCGCGGCTACGCGATATGGCGGATCGCTATGTCAGCCTTCAGGCGCGCTGCCATGTGTGCAACGGTCCCGCCATGTGGACCGCCAAAAAGCGACAGACAGGACAGATTCTCGAAACGGGGGACGAGGAACTTTACGAGGCACGCTGCGACAGGCACTGGACAGCACCCTCGTAAACACCGTCCTTACGCAGGGTGCTTGGCTCGCATCGGATCCCGAACAGGGGCGCGGCATTCCGGGCTGTTCCGTTGACGCGGAGACAGCCCGATGCGACGCGTTATGGTATCTGACCTTTGGCGGACAGCGCTTCACGGATGGCGTGGACGCGATTGGAGCCGATTTCTTCCTGTCTGGCCTTCGCCAGTTCCTGAGGGGTGATTTCCGGTGCGGGTTTTGTCGCGCCACGTGAAATCAGCCAGTTCAGAATAAGCGCGAGCTGCTCGTCATTGAGACGACGAAAGCTTGGCATGGAAAAGTTATAGCGGCTTCCATTGGCCTCGATCGGACCATCGAGCCCGTTGAGCATGACACGTGCAAGATAGTCGCGACCCTCTGGCGTTCTGGCAATCAGATCGAGGCGGCCGACGAGAGGCGGAACCTCCCCCGGCAACCCACTGCCACCATGATGACAGATCCCGCAATTGGGACCGTACAGCTTTTGCCCGGGGCTCTTCTTGCCGCACCCGGTAAGGGCGAGCGCGGCAAGAAGCGTGATGACGAGAGGCGCACGCATGATCGGGCCTTTACTGCTCCTGACCGCCGAGACCCAGAAGCTGGATCTTGAAGACGAGCGGGCTGTTGGGCGGAATGATACCCATGGAACGTTTGCCGTAACCCAGATTGGGCGGCACGTAGAGCATCCACGTATCGCCGACATGCATCATGGGCAGGGCTTCCATCCAGCCCTGAACCAGCCCGTCCAGCGTCATCTGCATATACGCGCCATTGCCGTGCTGCTCGGAGCTGTCGAAAATGCCGCCATCGGGCAGGCGGCCCTCGTAGATCAGCATCATCTGGCGTCCCTTGGAAGGCTGTTCGCCATCCTTGGGGCCGGATTTGAGGACCTTGTAGGCCAGACCGTCGGGCAGCGTCTTCACGCCGGGTTCGGCACGGACCTTGGCCATGAACTGCTCAGGCGTCAGCTCCGGCTCTTCTTTCGGGCCGCCGCATGCCGCGAGAGCGAGGAAGGACGCCCCGGCGACGAGGGTCTTGATGGAGCGGGTGATACGCATGATGAACCTCTTGTCGCTTCGGATCAGGGCTTGCCGCCGGTACGACCGATCTGACCGCCCAGACGCAGACGCAGCGCATTGAGCTTGATGAAGCCCTGTGCGTCGATCTGGTTATAGGCGCCCTCGTCATCCTCGAAGGTGACGACACGGGTGTCGTACAGGCTGTTCGGGCTTTCACGACCCACACAGATCACATTGCCCTTGTAGAGCTTCAGACGCACGCGACCGGTGACCGATTTCTGGCTGGTGTCGATCAGTGCCTGAAGCATGTGACGCTCGGGCGAGAACCAGAAACCGTTATAGATAATCTCGGCATAGCGCGGCATCAGGCTGTCCTTGAGGTGCATGGCCTCGCGGTCGAGCGTGATGGATTCGATGCTGCGATGTGCTGTAAGCAGGATCGTGCCACCCGGTGTTTCATAGATACCGCGTGATTTCATGCCAACGAAGCGGTTCTCGACCAGGTCGAGACGGCCGATACCGTTATCGTGACCGAGCTTGTTGAGGCGCGTCAGCAGTTCGGCGGGGGAGAGGGTGACGCCATTGAGCGCTACCGGATCGCCCTCGAAGAAATCGATGGCGATTTCGGTCGCGACATCGGGTGCGTTTTCCGGGGAGATCGTGCGCTGGAAAACGATCTCATCGGGGGCCATTGCGGGATCTTCGAGGATCTTGCCCTCGGACGACGAGTGCAGCAGATTCGCATCGACCGAGAACGGGGCTTCGCCGCGCTTGTCCTTGGTGACCGGGATCTGGTTTTCCTCGGCAAAAGCAAGCAGCTTCGTGCGCGACGTCAGATCCCATTCACGCCATGGCGCGATGACCTTGATATCGGGCTGAAGCGCATAATAGCCAAGTTCGAAACGAACCTGATCGTTACCCTTGCCCGTTGCACCATGGGCGACGGCATCGGCGCCGACCATCTTGGCGATTTCGATCTGGCGCTGCGCGATCAGCGGGCGCGCGATTGACGTGCCGAGCAGATACTGGCCTTCGTACAGCGCATTGGCGCGGAACATCGGGAACACGAAATCCTTGACGAAGGTCTCGCGCAGATCCTCGACGAAGATATCCTTGACGCCGAACATCTCGGCCTTGCGACGTGCGGGCTCCAGTTCTTCACCCTGGCCAAGATCGGCGGTGAAGGTCACCACCTCGCAGCCATATTCCTTCTGCAGCCAGCGCAGAATGACGGAAGTATCCAGCCCGCCCGAGTAGGCGAGAACAACTTTCTTTACGTCCCGGGCAGTCATGAAGCCAGGCTTCCCTCTGATAAAATGACAAATAAGGAGTCATTCTTATCACCCGGCACGCTTCGAGGCCAGCCTAGGAGGCTGGCTCGTCCGCGCTTATTCTACCTCGGCGCTCGTATTGCGCCGCAGTCTTTCGCTCTCGGTCTTGAGCTGACCGCAGGCAGCGAGGATATCGCGCCCGCGTGGCATGCGGATCGGCGAGGCAAAACCGGCATCCATGACAATGGCGGCGAATTTCTGGAGCTGCTCGCGTGTCGAGGGTTTGAACTCGGACCCCGGCCAGGGATTGAACGGGATCAGATTGACCTTGGCGGGCAGGCCTTTGATGAGGCGCACGAGTTCGCGCGCATCGGCCTCACTGTCATTGATCCCGCGCAGCATGATGTATTCGAAGGTGATACGGCGCGAATTCGAAGCGGCCGGATAGCGGCGGCACGCGGCCATCAGTTCCTCGATCGGGTATTTCCGGTTGAGCGGCACGATCTTGTCGCGCAGATCATTGGTGACGGCATGAAGGGAGATCGCAAGATTGACTGCCAGCTCTTCGCCACAGCGATCCATCATGGGTACCACGCCGGACGTCGAGAGCGTGATACGCCGGCGCGACAGGGCGATGCCCTCGCCGTCCATCACGATACGCATGGCCTTGGCGACGTTGTCGTAATTGTAGAGCGGCTCACCCATGCCCATCAGGACGATGGTTGAGAGCAGACGAGGGGTCTCACCTTTCGGGCTGGGCCATTCGCCATAGGAATCGCGTGCAGCCATGAATTGCGAGACGATCTCTGCCGCACCGAGATTGCGCACAAGCTTCTGCGTGCCGGTATGGCAGAACGTGCAGGACAGCGTGCAGCCTACCTGTGACGAGATACAGACGGCGCCCCGGTCCTCACGGCGGTCGGGGATGTAGACGGTCTCGGCCTCCTGACCATCACGGAAACGGAAGAGGAATTTGCGCGTATCGTCGCTCGATGTCTGTTCCAGGCTGGTGGCCGGGCGTCCAACGACATAGCGTTCGGCCAGTCGTGCCTGGAGAGGCTTGGCGATGCTGCTCATGCGGGAGAAATCTGTGGCACCCTGATGATAGATCCAGTGCCAGAGCTGCTTGGCGCGAAAGGGCTTTTCGCCGAATTCGGCCATTTCAGCGATCAGCTCCTCGCGCGACAGACCGACTAGGTCGCGTCGCCCGTCAGGCAGGACAGCCGGAGGCGGGGCAAACAGGGCGGATTTGGCGAGGATGCGCGCGCGCTCCTGCTCGTTCAGGTCGAGTGTGGTCGAGATGTCGGACATGGGGGTGCTCTATCACGAATGAGCACCGGGAAAGCAAGCAAAACCACTATGGGAAAGCGTTGCTGCCTCTGTGACAGGAAAATCAGGCGGGCTGGGGATGAGGTCCGCCTCACTCTCGGACGAAGGCTGAATACCCTTAGCCCGTCTTACTTGTGCTTAGGGTCAGGTGCGACGGGCCGCGATCAGGAACTCGCGATTGCCTTCAGGGCCGGTAATGGGGCTGGCTTCGATACCGAGAACGTCCCAGCCTTCGAGCCCTTCCCACCAGGCGCGTATCTCCGCACAGACACGTTCATGTACTTCGGGATCGCGCACGACGCCTTTGGCGCCGATTTCCGCCCGTCCGGCCTCGAACTGGGGTTTGATCAGCGCGACGGCCCAGCCACCGGGCTGGCAAAGCGACAGGGCAGGAGGAAGCACCGTGCGCAACCCGATGAAGCTGGCATCGCACACGACAACGGAGACCGGGTCGGGAACAAGAGCGGCGTCAAGCGTACGTGCATTGGTCTTTTCCATGACCACAACGCGTTCGTCAGAACGGATTTTCCAGGCGAGCTGGCCGTGGCCGACATCCACGGCGTAGACCTTGTCAGCACCGTTGGTCAGCAGCACATCGGTGAAACCGCCAGTGGAGGCACCGACATCGATCGCTGTTGCCCCTTTCGGATCCAGGCCGAAATGGCTCAGCGCGTGATCGAGCTTGAGCCCCCCGCGCGATACCCAGGGATGGTCCTGACCGCGCAGATCGAGCGCGGCATCCTCGGCAAGCATATCGCCCGCCTTGGCAATGCGGCGGTCCTTGCTGAAAACAAGTCCCGCCATGATCAGGGCCTGTGCGCGAGCGCGGCTCTCGACGAGGCCGCGCTCGACCAACAGGACGTCAGCCCGCTTCTTGGCCATCAAGCCGTCTGCTGGGCAGTCTGCGCACCGAGCGCGGAGAACGCGGTCGCGACGATTTGCGGCGCATTCAGCCCGGCTTCGTCATACTGCACTTCCGGCAGGTTGTGGTCGATATAGCTGTCAGGCAGCGCCATCGGGCGGAACCGGACCTGATCGAGCAGTGCCGTCTCGGCCAGATGACGTACAACGAGGCTGCTGAAGCCGCCCGCTGCGCCTTCTTCGATCGTGATCAGCACGTCATGTTCGCGCGCAAGGCGCTCGACAAGATCCGTGTCGATGGGCTTGGCAAACCGGGCATCGGCGACCGTCACGGCGATACCCTGAGCAGCAAGGTGATCGGCTGCCTTGAGGGATTCGGTCAGACGCGTGCCGAGCGAGAGAATGGCAACGCCGGACTTTGTGCCGGGCTGACGTGTTGCTTCACGCACGATGCGACCGCGGCCGATTTCGAGCACTTCACCCTGTTCGGGCAGGTCGAGCCCGGTGCCACCGCCACGCGGATAGCGGAAGGCGATCGGACCGGCGTCGTACATGCATGCCGTTGCCGTCATATGGGTCAGTTCGACTTCATCGCTCGGTGCCATGACGACCATGTTCGGCAGGCAGCACAGGTAGTTCAGATCGAACGACCCTGCATGGGTCGCGCCGTCGGCACCGACCAGCCCCGCACGATCGATCGCAAAACGAACCGGCAGGTTCTGCAGGTCGACGTCATGCACGACCTGATCGTAGGCGCGCTGCAGGAAGGTGGAGTAGATGGCGCAGAACGGGCGCAGCCCTTCTGATGCCATGCCGGCGGCAAAGGTCACGGCATGCTGTTCGGCAATACCCACGTCGAAAAAGCGTTCCGGGTGCTTCTGGGCGAACTTGTCCAGACCTGTGCCCGAGGGCATGGCGGCGGTGATGGCGGTAATGCGCTCATCTGTTTCCGCACGACGCAGCAATTCGCGTGCCATGACCGAGGTATAGCTCGGCGGGCCGGCAGGCGCCTTCTTCTGCTCGCCCGTCACCACATTGAACTTGCTCACAGCGTGATATTTGTCGCCAGCCGATTCGGCGGGCTTGTAGCCGCGACCCTTCTCGGTGATGACATGCAGCAGGACCGGGCCTTCATCCGTATCGCGCAGGTTGCGCAGGATCGGTACGAGCTGGTTCAGATCATGGCCATCGACCGGGCCGACATAATAGAAACCGAGTTCCTCGAACAACGTGCCACCTGTGATCAGGCCACGCGTCAGCTCGTCGGCACGCTTGGCCGTGCGTTCCAGACCGGCAGGCAGGCGCTTGGCCAGCTTGCCTGCAAGATCGCGCAGGCTGAGGAACTGGCGCGACGTCATGAGACGCGACAGGTAGTTCGACATCGACCCGACCGGCGGAGCGATGGACATCTCGTTATCGTTGAGGATCACGATCAGGCGCTTGGCGCCCGGACCTGCAACGGCTGCATTGTTCATGGCCTCATAGGCCATACCGGCAGAAATCGAGCCGTCGCCGATGACGGCAATCACATTGCGCTCTTCGAACGACGGATCGTCGGTGGCGCGCAGATGATGCGCGACCGCCATGCCGAGGCCTGCCGAGATCGAGGTGGAAGAGTGAGCGGCACCGAACGGGTCGTATTCGCTCTCGGACCGGCGCGTGAAGCCCGACAGACCTTCAGGCTGACGCAGCGTACGGATACGATCGCGACGACCGGTCAGGATCTTGTGCGGATAGGCCTGATGGCCGACATCCCAGATGATGCGGTCGTCTGGCGTGTTGAACACCGCATGCATGGCCACGGTCAGTTCGACCACACCGAGTGAGGCACCGAGATGCCCGCCCGTGGTGGAAACGGCATCGACCGTTTCGGAGCGTAGTTCCTCGGCCAGCTGCTTGAGCTGATCGGTCGAGAAGTTTCTCAGATCGGCGGGAATGACGACCCGGTCGAGATGAGGGAAACGACCCATTGTCGGGATCGACGAAGCGTTGTTCGGTTTGGTGGTATCGCTCATTCTCTTAATTCCTGCGCTCGACGATGTAGTGTGCCAGGGCTCTGAGCGCGGCTGCTTCGGTCCCGAAAGAATTCAGGGCCTGTGTGGCCTGCTCGACGAGACGTGCGGCTTCCGCCCGTGCGCCATCGATCCCGAGCAGGGAGACATAGGTGGATTTTCCGGCGGCTTCGTCCTTGCCGGCAGTCTTGCCGAGTTCCTCGGCGCTTGCTGTGGTGTCGAGCACGTCATCGGCGACCTGGAAAGCCGTACCGATATCGCGCCCGTAAGCGATGATCGCATCGCGCTGCACGCGTGTGGCGCCGCCCAGAATGGCGCCGGCCTCGGCAGCGTAACGGATCAGGGCGCCCGTCTTCATGGCATGGAGGCGACGAACCTGATCGAGCGGGAGGGATTTACCTTCGCCGCGTATATCGACCACCTGACCGCCCACCATTCCGGCCGCACCCGATGCCTGGGCGAGGGCGGCGACGAGCGCGATACGCACGGACGGGTCCGAATGCGTTGCTTCATCGGCCAGGATCTCGAAAGCCGATGTCTGAAGTGCATCGCCCGCCAGAATGGCAATCGCCTCATCGAACTGCTTGTGCGTCGAGGGCTGGCCGCGCCTCAGATCGTCGTCATCCATCGCGGGCAGATCGTCATGCACCAGGCTATAGGCGTGAAGCATCTCGACCGAAGCCGCTACACGCAGCGCCCCTTCAGGCTCGGCGCCGAAAATCGAGGCGATTTCGGTAACGAGATAGCCGCGCAAACGCTTGCCGCCGCCAAGGGCAGCGTAGCGCATCGCTTCGATCAGAACCGATTCGTCGCCTTTCACCATGGGCAGAAGGCGATCGATCATGGCTTCGATCGCCTTCGCCGCCGTGCCGAGCGACTTGGCCAGTGCCTCTGGCGAGGCTGTTAGATGAGGTGAGGTGGTCGTCATTGGGCTTTTCCGCCAGAATTCTCGTCGAACTCGGAAAGAGGCGTCGTAGCGGTTGTGCCGTCACGCTGGGTGATGGCGCGTACGCGCATTTCGGCTTCCGAGAGTTTTGTTTCACAATGGCGGCGCAGGGCAGCCCCGCGTTCATAGGCGCTGATGGCGTCCTCGAGTTTCATCTGGCCGCTCTCCAGACCGCGAACGATCCTGTCGAGCTCAGACAGAGCATCTTCGAAAGAGAGCTGTGATAGCTGTGCATCCATGCCGTAACTGCCGTCCCGCTCCGCTGTTTCGGAAAATTGCCGCCATAAGCGACGGCGCGATGGGATGGAGGGATAACCCGTTGCACTCCATTATCCAAGCCCAAGGAAGAGACGACTATGATTATTCCGTGACAGTCGCCGCCACAGCTGTGTCCATTTTGCGACGTATCACGAAGGAAAGCGTCTCGCCCTCTTCGGACAAGGCAACCAGAGCATGCCCCGTTTCGCGACAGAATGCCTGAAATTCGGCGACACTGGCCCGGTCCGTTGCGAGAACGCGCAGGCGAGCGCCTGACGGAAGGGTTTTGAGGCTTCGATGCGCGCGCAGCACCGGAAGCGGGCATGCCATGCCGCGCACATCGAGCAGGGTTTCTGAAGCGGAGGTCGTCATGGTGGGGACTATGCGCGCACGGCCCTATGTGTTTCAAGGTTGCGCGCTGTGCGACCGATAGATCTTTACTCGGACCGTATTCGTCCGCAACATGCGCCGCAGTTTTCAGAAGCAACATCAGTAAGGCATGAGATGGCTGATTATCGCCTCGGCATCGATTTCGGTGGGACGAAAATCGAAATCGCAGTTCTCGATCGCGCAGGCGATCTGAAACTGCGCGAACGCGTTCCGAACCCGGGAATTTACGAAGACGCTGTGATTGCAGTGCGCGATCTGGTTGCCAGTGTTGATCAGCGTCTTGGCAGTGTCGCGTCTCATCTCGCCGCGCCCGGCCAGCTCAGCTCGACGCTCGGTATCGGCATTCCGGGGGTCCATCTCCCCCGAAACCGGCCTGATCAAGAACGCGAACGCGACATGGCTCAATAACCAGCCTTTCGGCATCGATCTCGATCGTGCCCTGAACCGCTCCGTTCGTGTCGAGAATGACGCGAACTGCTTCGCACTGTCCGAGGCGGCCGATGGGGCAGGTGCAGGCAATCGCACCGTGTTCGGTATTATTATCGGCACGGGCATGGGGGCAGGCATTGTCGTGGACGGCAAGGTGATCGGCGGTCGTCACAGCATTGCAGGTGAGTGGGGTCATACGCCCTTGCCCTGGACGCGACTTGAAGAGTTCCCGCTGCCCAAATGCTTCTGCGGCAATGAAGGTTGTCTCGAGCGCTATCTGTGCGGGCCGGAACTGGCCAAGGACTGGAAAGGCGTCGGACATCACAACACAGCCGGTATCGAAGAGGCTGCGGCCAATGGCGATATTGCCGCTATCGGTGCGCTCGACCGTTACATGGATCGTTTCTCACGCGCTTGCGCCATGGCGATCAACTTCCTCGATCCCGATATCATCGTGCTGGGTGGTGGCGTGTCGAATCTCGACAGCATTTATGAGCGTGTACCGCCGCTTCTCGCCCGTCATGTAATCACCCCCACCTGCACGACACCGATCGTGCGCAACAAGCATGGCGACAGCTCAGGCGTGCGTGGTGCCGCCTGGCTGTGGGATGTCGCCGAATAAGCAATCGTCAGGGGATCGGCAGGACGTTCTTCAGTCCTGCTTGAGGCGATCGGGGCGAAATCCGGTCGCCACCACATAGAGTTCGCTCGACTCCTTGCGCGATGCAGGGGGTTTGAGATGACGAACGCTGGAGAATGCGAGCTTCATCGGTTCGAGCATCTGACGTTCCGACCCGCCCTGGAACACCTTGGCGACAAAACCGCCACCGGGTGCCAGAACCTGCATCGCAAAATCGAGCGCGCCTTCGGCAAGGCCCATAATGCGCAGATGATCTGTCGGGGCATGGCCTGTCGTGTTGGGCGCCATATCCGACAGAACGAGATCGGCAGGACCGCCCAGAAGCTCGATCAGTCGTGCAGGCATTTCCGGATCGGTGAAATCACCTTCGATGATCGTGGCGTCGCTCACCGGGTCGACCGGAAGCAGATCGAGCCCGACAACGGCACTGGCACCACGCTTGACGGCGACCTGCGTCCATCCGCCGGGGGCAGCACCCAGATCGATGATCTTCATACCCGGTTTGATCAGCTTGAGCCGGTCGTCGATCTCGATCAGCTTGAAAGCTGCGCGTGACCGCCAGCCCTGCTTGCGCGCCGCTGCAACATAGGGATCGTTCAGCTGTCGGTTCAGCCAGCGTTGCTGGGCTGTCGATCGGCCGCGTGCGGTGCGCAGCATGATGGTCTTGTTACGCGCGGTCTGCACGGAGCTGCCATCGAGAGCGCTATCTGTCTCACCCGGTGCTGCCGAACTCTTGAGAGCCTTGCCGGGGATGCGTCTCTCGGTTGTCTTTCCGCTTTTGCGGCCGCGTTTGTCACTGTCTTTGCTCATGCCCGTCCCATAAAGGAAGACGATGCCGGATGGCCACGATAATTCGTCTGATGCCGCCGCGACGGGGGAGGACGACGTGTCGCCTCTCCGGCTCCAGACAAGCGTGAGTGGCGTGCCTGCAGCGCCATGCGCGCAACCATCCCGTCTCTCAGGCCGCGATCGGCCACGGTGATCTGCTCCGACGGCCACAGACGGTGAATCGCGTCGAAAATTGCGCAGCCGGGCAGCATGAAATGCTGTCGGTCGGCCGAAAGACCGACGGGGCGGTCTCCTCCGCCTGCAAATGACTGTCGCACAAGACCGATAGCATCATGAGCCGCGCGCGACGTGAGCGTGAATCCGTCGACCGCGTGACGGCTGTAACGCGGGAGATTCTGCGCCATGCTTGCAAGTGTCGTGACCGTACCACTGGTTCCAAGCATCTGTACGGCACCGCGCTGCATTTCGCGCCCGATCTGATGGACGCGCTCGAACGCAAGAAGAGGCTCTTGCACAAGGCGCACCATATCTTCGTAATGCGCCGCGCTATCGGATCTTGCCCCTGCATTGCGCGAACGGCCGAACTGCTCGGACAGGGTAACGACACCATAGGGCAGGCTTACCAGCCCCACCACCTCATGCTCATGAGACTCCGGATCGAGGCGCAGCCAGGCGATTTCGGTCGATCCTCCGCCTATATCGAATACGATTGCGCGTTGATTACTGCCGCGGTCACGATGGAGCAGGGTTCGGCAACCTTCGACTGCCAGCTCGACTTCCTCACGCGGAGAAATGATCTCAAGCGAGAGGCCCGTCTGCTGCTTGACCCGTGAGAGAAAGGACTCCCGGTTCATCGCTCTACGGCACGCCTCAGTGGCAACGGCCCTGACCTGAAGAAACGGCAGCCCCTCCATGCGGGCAGCGTAGCCTTCGAGCGTACGCACGGCACGATCCATCGCATTTACACTGAGCTCTCCGGTCTGGATAAGTCCTTCACCCAGGCAGACCATACGATTCTGACGGTCGAGCACCTGCACGCCGTGTCCGCTGCGCCTGGCGATCATCATACGGCAGTTATTGGTGCCGAGATCGAGCGCAGCAAAATGGCGCGGCGTGGCATCGTGAGACAGGGACGATGTCGCATCGCTCTGGCTGTAGCCCATATTCGTCCCCCCCTTTGTTCAGTCCGAACGCGCCGGAAATCTTGTGTCAAAATCAATGTGCTGATCTGAGAAGGGTGCAGCAAGGGCTTTGTGAGCGCGCAGTGTCAGTTTTGTGAAAAAAAATGCCTGAAGGGGGGTTGCAGGGGGTGGGGGAGGGTGCTAATTCACCGCCACCGCAAGGCAAACAGCTTCTGCAAAGATGCTGGGGGATAGTTTAGCGGTAGAACTACCGGCTCTGACCCGGTCAGCCCTGGTTCGAATCCAGGTCCCCCAGCCAGCCTTGCTTCCTGAAAATGAAAATACTGCTCTCAGGAATGCATACGCACTCGATCTGTGCGAAAAGTGCTTTTCCTGATTGTGTGAAAGTGCCCTGATTGAGCGCGTCTTTTGCGCCTTATGTCAGCGTTCGCCCGTCGCGTGCATTTGCGCTCTCTCTTCTCGTGCGCTTGGTTGTTGCTGACGGCTCACGCTCAGATCTGTTCCTTTGCACATGCAGCGGGCACGATGCGTGTTTTCACCCTTGTACCGATCCACGTTGATTGTCTGGCGGATGAACGGGCAGTGACGGCCGTCAGTCCGGCTGTACAGTCCGAGGTTCGATGTATCCACTCGTCGTAACTGTGCTTGCTTCAGGAACGAAGCGTGAGCGCCTCTAAGTTGGGGGGGGGGGGGGTGAAATGCGGAAAGTGTTTCGATGACGCCGAGCATCCGATTCGCCCGCTTTGATATTGTTGCGCGGCGTTTGAGGGTGTCATGGGCGCCGCAGTATCGGCAGCTTGTGCAGAACTTCTGCTCGCCGGCATCACGCTAAAATTTCGTTTAAAGCCGCAACATTCCTGTTCAGGAATTCCCGCAAAGCTCTTTTATCGGAACTGGGCACAATATCGTGCCTTTGCGAATTGTCTCGGATACTACGGAACGGGCGTAAAAAGCGTACGTAAGCGTCTTACTCCATGAAAAGACATTAACGTTTGTCGGTTGATCTTTTCATCACACAATTCTTGTCTTCCTACTTATGTAACTGAAATGAAACCGAAAACTCGGTTCGTATCGTCATCAAAATTTCATAACGATTTTTAACGAACCATGCTAGAAACCGTGAGTACCCAATAAAATTCGTTATCATTCCAGTACCGATTTCAGGAAAAATAATGCGTTTCAGAGCTCGTTATTGTCTTTGTGCGACGTCTCTCCTTGCCCTGCAGGTGTCGATTGCCCAGGCGCAGGAGGGGAAGAAGAATAATCCCGATGCGCAGCATGTGTCGACTTCCGGTAAGCGGCATTCTGTCAGTGATGACGGTCCATCCATGATGGGGTCTACTGCGCCAACGGATGCTGCGCGAAGCGAGACAGTGCAGGTTCGCGCCAGCCGTCATACGTCACCGGGCGGTGGTATGATGGTGCATGAAGATGCTGCTAAGTCGCGTTCGACGGTTACGCAGGAATTCATCGCCAAGCAGACGCCGGGACTCAACCCGATGCAGCTTATTGCGATGCTTCCGGGCGTGAACACGACGTCGGTAGATCCTCTCGGCCTCAATGGCGGCAATCTGACCCTGCGTGGCCTCAATGCGAGTCAGATCGGATTCACGCTTGAAGGCTTCCCGATTAACGATATCGGCAACTACGCCGTTTATCCGCAGGAGATCGTCGATTCCGAGAACCTGCGAACGATCAATGTCGAGCAGGGATCGGCCGATCTGGACAGCCCGCATATCAGTGCCTCGGGCGGCGCCGTGAATATGTATCTGCTCGACCCGACCGACAAGTTTAGCGGTCATGTCG
>CAJQZM010040297.1:0-2500 GCA_907164665.1 Colias nastes | reverse complement strand
AGTCTGAATAGGGCGAATGAGTTGCTGGCAGAAGACCCGAAACCGAGTGATCTAGCCATGGCCAGGCTGAAGGTGCGGTAACACGCACTGGAGGGCCGAACCCACGCCTGTTGAAAAAGTCGGGGATGAGCTGTGGCTAGGGGTGAAAGGCCAATCAAACTCGGAGATAGCTGGTTCTCCGCGAAATCTATTGAGGTAGATCGTCACGTATTGCCCTCGGGGGTAGAGCACTGGATGGGCTAGGGGGACCCAAAGTCTTACCAAACCTAACCAAACTCCGAATACCGAGGAGTATGAGCGTGGCAGACAGACAGTGGGTGCTAAGGTCCATTGTCGAGAGGGAAACAGCCCAGACCACCAGCTAAGGCCCCCAAATCGTGGCTAAGTGGGAAAGGATGTGGGGATTCCAAAACAACCAGGAGGTTGGCTTAGAAGCAGCCATCCTTTAAAGAAAGCGTAATAGCTCACTGGTCTAATAGAAACCCTGCGCCGAAAATGTAACGGGGCTCAAGCCACGTGCCGAAGCTGTGGGTGCATATCTTTGATATGCGCGGTAGCGGAGCGTTCCGTAGGTCTGCGAAGGAGACGGGGTGACCCTCTCTGGAGATATCGGAAGTGCGAATGCTGACATGAGTAGCGACAAACAGTGCGAGAAACACTGTCGCCGAAAGTCCAAGGGTTCCTGCGCAAGGTTAATCCACGCAGGGTGAGCCGGCCCCTAAGGCGAGGGCGAAAGCCGTAGTCGATGGGAACCAGTTGAATATTACTGGGCCTGCCAGAAGTGACGAATGCGATATGTTGTCTGGTCTTACTGGATTGACCAGGCTTTTGGAGCATTCCAGGAAATAGCTCTGGCGTATAGACCGTACCCGAAACCGACACAGGTGGACTGGTAGAGAATACCAAGGCGCTTGAGAGAACGATGCTGAAGGAACTAGGCAAATTACTTGTGTAACTTCGGGATAAGCAAGACCCGTATGTGGGCAACCATGTGCGGGTGGCACAGACCAGGGGGTAGCGACTGTTTAGTAAAAACACAGGGCTGTGCGAAGTCGAGAGACGACGTATACGGCCTGACGCCTGCCCGGTGCCGGAAGGTTAAGAGGAGATGTGCAAGCATTGAATTGAAGCCCCGGTAAACGGCGGCCGTAACTATAACGGTCCTAAGGTAGCGAAATTCCTTGTCGGGTAAGTTCCGACCTGCACGAATGGCGTAACGACTTCCCCACTGTCTCCAGCATCGACTCAGCGAAATTGAATTCCCCGTGAAGATGCGGGGTACCCGCGGTCAGACGGAAAGACCCTATGAACCTTTACTGCAGCTTTGCAGTGGCATCAGAGACATCCTGTGTAGGATAGGTGGGAGGCTACGAACCCGGGACGCCAGTACCGGTGGAGCCGTCCTTGAAATACCACCCTGAATTTTTCTGATGTCTAACCGAGACCAGTCTAGCCTGGTCCGGGACCCTGCATGGTGGGCAGTTTGACTGGGGCGGTCGCCTCCCAAAGTGTAACGGAGGCGCGCGATGGTGGGCTCAGGTCGGTCGGAAACCGACTGTCGAGTGCAATGGCATAAGCCCGCCTGACTGTGAGAGTGACAGCTCGATCAGAGACGAAAGTCGGCCATAGTGATCCGGTGGTCCCACGTGGACGGGCCATCGCTCAACGGATAAAAGGTACTCTAGGGATAACAGGCTGATCTCCCCCAAGAGTCCACATCGACGGGGAGGTTTGGCACCTCGATGTCGGCTCATCACATCCTGGGGCTGGAGCAGGTCCCAAGGGTTCGGCTGTTCGCCGATTAAAGTGGTACGTGAGCTGGGTTTAGAACGTCGTGAGACAGTTCGGTCCCTATCTGCCGTGGGTGTATGAGACTTGAGAGGATTTGTCCCTAGTACGAGAGGACCGGGATGAACATACCTCTGGTGTACCGGTTGTCGCGCCAGCGGCACAGCCGGGTAGCTAAGTATGGACGGGATAACCGCTGAAAGCATCTAAGCGGGAAACCCACCTCAAAACGAGGTCTCACAGGGCCGTGAAAGACCATCACGTCAATAGGCCGGGTGTGGAAGCGTGGTAACACGTGAAGCTAACCGGTCCTAATCGCCCATATCGCTCACACAACGCTCTCACAAGAGAGCATACACATGCATAGCAATCATCCACGCAAACACACTCATCATACAAAACACCAACCTCCACACCGACACACAGTTGTCGGGTGGATCAGAAGACCTGGTGGCTATGGCGGGAGACTTCCACCCGATCCCATCCCGAACTCGGCCGTGAAACGCCCCAGCGCCTATGATACTGCATCTCAAGATGCGGAAAAGTCGGTCGCCGCCAGGTCCCCTGATCCACCCCACAAAACACCCCACCCTCGCGGGGTGGAGCAGCCCGGTAGCTCGTCAGGCTCATAACCTGAAGGCCGCAGGTTCAAATCCTGCCCCCGCAACCAAACACAAGCCCGCTTAAACAAGCGGGCTTTTTTGCGTCTGAA
>CAJQZM010040294.1:0-17049 GCA_907164665.1 Colias nastes | reverse complement strand
CCTTGCGTCTCTCTCCCACTCAACTATGATCGAGAAAAAGACGTTGTTACGTAAAATCTTCGCCCGTAAAACCGACTTTACAGGCAACCATTTTTTTTTTTACTGTTATAGAAGTGTTCATATTCATGTCAGGGTAATACCACAGTATTACAATATCTATACAGTACGGAAGCGAATGTACTTGTGCAGAGAAACGGAGGGGAACTGGCGGGGGGTCGGGCGACGCGGGCCGCGTAAGGCAAACACGCTTAGTTTGCCTTACCTAGCGCGAAAGGACGACGCAGTCGTATTTTTTGTGTAATAATTTTATTATACATAGGTACATACTTACATATTCTATTATGGCGCGCACAAACTGTTCCGTTTACGGATGTAAATCTACATTGAAATCCCGTATGGAAACAATATTTCAGAAAGATTGTATTAATTGTATCTGTTGAATTAAAATCAAAGCGATGTATATGTTGTCCTCATTATTTTCTACTCAGATTGTACATCCCAATGCGAATGCATTACTTAGTTAAATGTTATAATATACAATTAAGAACATCCAAAAATAAAGTGTCCACATAAATAATATTTAGCAGTGCAATATCTGTAATTATATATTTATGAACAAATAATTACATCAGATTTAATAATCGCAATTATTTTGAATGTACATATGAATAAATGATTTCATCATAATATTAATAATCACAATTGTTTTATTTCCCATTTGTTGCAACCCTAGCGTATTTTCGTGTGGCAGCGTAAGTACCTACGCTGGCGGCGGCATCGCGCGACATCAAAGGCGTTTCCTTACTGTAGGAAATAATATTGTAATACTGTGGTAATACTATGTTTACTTATTAATCAACATATTATTAAGTATGGAATTTATAAATATAGTTTACCTAAGGAATATTTTGGTAGGTATATTATTCCTTGGTTTTGAGAACATTACCTAGGTTTTACTGATCTGATTAATCAAGCAAATAGATGAACTCATCCACTCCTGTTAATTTTTTTAGGGAACTATATTTTCTATCACCAAAATTTATATTTGTCATCAAGTTGTATCACCTAATAAATAGATCTATCACCACGAAATATTTTCGTTCTCAGATAAACAAAAATTGTTCCCAGGTATGAATTATCAAATTAATGTTAATATATGTGTAAAATAAGAGATCGATAACCAATAAAATTATATTGCATTACATGAATATAAACTTCGTTCTTATATTATCAGTTTTGTTACATAAATAATAGCTCTGTGCTCAAAATGGTAGATCTGTCACCAAATAAATCGATTATCGATCCCTGACTGCGACTCCTTTTTATTTGATATTTTGTCACCAATACAGTAGTAACATTTTATTTCGTTCAGATATTAAATTAATAGTATTCGTTACCAATTTAATACATCAATTTATAATTTTAATGAAAAAATGATCAAAGGGGCGGAAACAAAATACAAATTGGCGCGACAAGCTGATTATTCAGTGGTTATTATTTTTAAGAATAAATATTGATTATTTTAACTTTAATTAAGTGTTTTATCTACTATTCTGCTAGCCATAAGCCAGCTATTTTAAACCAGCGCTGATTGTTCAGTGGTAATTATTTTAAACAATAAATATTGATTATTTTGACTTTAATTGTTTTATTTACTACTCTGCTAAAAATTTGAATTTAGTACCAGTGGAAATTTAGAACCTTGGGAGTCTAGTTAAGTAGCAGAATCTTTTGGTTGAAACGATGATGACAACCCTAATTTTTTATTTGAACTTAATGCAATTTTCTAGTAACATAATATGATTTATTGGTGATCTCTTTAAATTAGTTTGCTTAAATACTTATTAGGACACACCTATTATAATACATACAAAAACATTTATTTGGTACTAGACCTTATATCTCAGGATTTTAGGTGATTTATTGTGGAACTGATATTGCATTGTTTGGTGACTACATTTTGGTGACAGATCTACTTACTATTTTGAGGACAAACCCTATTATTTAAGAAACATAAAACTAATTAAATTGGTGATAGCTTAAATGATACCCATTTTTTTATAGACAGCAATTCAAAGTTTAAAACTTTTTTCCTTGGCACTTCAAATCATAGTGACATCAGATAATAATTATGACTTCATAGTTCATATCACATCTCATATTAGCGCAAGTATTAGCGTAATGTTTCCATAGCAACAGTGCTATCAATGTAAATAATCAAAATAAATTTTGCCTTTCCTTGGCATATCCATATTTAATAAATCTCAATGGCTCATAAAGAAGAGAAACCTTCAGAAGAACAGAAACGCAGAGTCCCACTTTATCCAGGATTTCCGGAATTAGCTCGCTCAGATGTCAGCATTTATCCAAGCTATACAAAACTAGGTTTGGCATAGTAAGTAATAAGTGTAAATTCTTGTAAATTATAATGTAAAATTTTTGGGTACTTGATAATAATTAAGGAAGTAATTCTCTTCCATAATATGCAATTTATTTAATTTTATGTCTTGTATTAACTATCTTTCATTTATAAGTATAAATAAAAAGTAGAGATATTACATGACCTTTGAATTAATTATAATAAAAAAGTAATTTCTTGATATCTAAACAAAATTATACTTTGTTAGCCGCGTCGTTTGCCGCCATCGATACCACTGGGCGAAAGTAGCACAGCGCAAACAATTCATGAAAGAACTACACAGTTTCGAGAAGCTCCAATCAAATGCCCTGGATGGTGTGAGGGTTCACAGAGAGTTCTCACAAGGAATACTCTCCCATAAGATACCACCACGGCGTTATATAAACAAACTTACTCCTGACCCACTTACTATGAAGCAAAGGATGAGAGTGGAAGAAATTATAAGTGGTAGAGTTAATTATGGCAAAAAATAGTTCCGTCAGTTTTTTGTAAAGTACATAGGTATGTACCTACAGGCTACATCTATTATTAAACAAAACATGTGATCTAGAGTATAATTAACTAGATTACTGTGACATAATAAATAAAATAAAATTGTTACTTTACGTGTTTTATTATTTAACAAACAAAGTCCGTACAAAAGTTCCCTAGGTAAATTATGTTTTGAAACTTGGGAAAAGTTAACAAATATTTATTCCATAGCACTATTTTCTGCAGCTTTCCTCTTCTTCATTTTCTTACTTTTCTCAACATTACTCTGTAAGTAGTGCGCCTCCTTCTTAGCTTGTGATATTTCAGCTCTAAGTCTCTGTTTCATTGCCGCCTTCTCATACGCCAGTCTTTCACTTAAATGAATCCATTTGAATCTTGGAATGTATTTAATGTTCCATATCATATCATAGTACCGGGACTTTTTTCTTGTACCTATTTTAGTATTGTTCAAACTTGCCGCTACAGCCTTAGCTATCTTTTTCCTTTTAAATTCCACCCAGCCCTCTGTGAACTGATTGGGAACACGTTTTCGTTTCTCTCCAGGTTCTAGAACAAGGAAAGTGTAAGAATGTAATGTAATATGTACGGAGATCATGGGCGTAGCCACGGTGGGGCAGGGTGGGGCGCTTGCCCCACCCTGGCTCTGACCTGGAAGGTACCTAACCAAATCTAAAAAAACTAAATTATCTAGGTATGTAGTCACTATATACTAATCCATTAGAAAATTCACACTTGAAAGTCGTCAGTCGACACAAAAATGCGATCAAAACAAAGCTTACGCACGACCCCATGCGTACACAATTGCAATCCTTTTTGTGTGATTTTTGGATTGATTTCGTGGTGTAAGTAGGTTTGTAGTATAAGGTGATTTGGATAATTCCAACTAAAGAATATAGGTGATGCTTGGGAAAAAAGAAAATAGCCGATGCTTCTATGTCACATGATATTATGTACTTTGGTGACAGAAAAAGTAGTGTAGTCGACGTCGTCGTCGCCGTGGTATTTCATGGTAAAAAGAAATTAATGAATTTAATTATTTTATTTATAGAAAGCTAAACTATGTAACATAGTAGCCCCAACCATATTTTTAAGTTACCGAACCACAAAAAGAAAAAACGCAGCAAGCAAGCAGTGAAAAAATCAAAGTACTAAAATACACACATTCATAAAAATACAGCTGTTTGCTGCAAATTATCGCAAAATTTCGACATTTGCAAGGAATCAAAACCTACAGTTCTTCACGTGAACCCAGTATCTTGAAATTTTCTATGAAAAAACGTCATATAGCGCAGATAAAGACGAAAAAAAATATGCAAAAAACATAAATTTAAAGCTAAAAGTTACGATTTAAAAAACATGTATGGAACCCTCGGTGCGCGAGTCCGATTCGCACTTGGCCAGTTTTTTGGTTGTGTCTACTATTCACTACATCCATGTCTAAAAGACACAACTGTTAACTTTTTTTGTGTACTTACAGGTATAGGGTGCTATAGGATGTAACCATTTTGTATGAAATAAAAACCAGCCAAAATGTATAAATTTATAAAGAAAAGAAAAAAAGAGTCCCGCCTCGTGATCGAATTTTTTCTATTCTTTATAAATTTATATTTATAAAGCATTTGAATGCCATAAAACCAAAAATATCAAATTCGGCTGTAATGTTATAAAAAAAATCATGCTATTCGCAATTATTTCTATATCTATGTTATAAGACCAAAGACGTTGCTTCGTACCAAATTTCAAGATTCTGTGTTCACGGGAAGTACCCTGTAGGTTTTTATTCCCTTGCAAATGTCGAAATTTTGCGATAATTTGCAGCAAACGTATGTATCTTTTGATTGCGTTGGCTTATAAGTTTGATTTTTTCACAGCTTGAAGAGACCGTAGATTTGAGTATTCGATATAAATATCAGCATCGCATATACAACGGGGAGTGTTCTGAGGAATTATTTGCCATGATACCACCTGCACAATTCCACCACCGCACTGCCCGACACAAGCAAAAATATCATCCACACCACCTGGATGCATGGCGCTCGACAACCGTGCGTTTCGCACGTCATTTCCTACCCCGTGCTACACTCTTGTGGAACAATTTACCACCTTCCGTGTTCCCCAACCAATACGACATGGGAACCTTCAAGCAAAGAGCCTACACCTTCCTGAAAAACCAACTTCCACCTTAAAGCCGGCAATACGATCGCAGTGTTCCCAACGCTGTGATCGTCATGGGCGGCGTCTATCACCTACCACCAAGTGAGTCGCCTGCCCTATTGCTAGGGTTACTATAAAAAAAAAAAAAAAATCAGCTTGATACCTCCACGCGTTCCTGAGAAAAGGAGTCATGACAGACAGACAAACTTAAAAAATTATTAAAGACTAGATTTCCGCCGGCGGCTTTGCCCGCGTTTTCAAAGAAAAACTCGCATAATTCCCGTTCCCATGGGATATCCTATGTGTTAATCCAAGTTACCCTCTATATGTATGTGTGCTAAATTTCATTGTAATCGGTAAAGTAGTATTTGCGTGAAAGAGTAACAAACACACATACACACATTCTCACAAACTTTCTCATTTATAATATTACTAGTAGGATAATTTTAAATTATGTAATTATTATTTTTTTGCAATTATTCCTCTATCTGTGCTATATGTTGCTTCGTACTATATTTCATGATTATGAGTTCACGGGGAGTACCTTGTAGGTTTTGAATTAGGATTAACTTGCGAATGTCGAAATTTGCGAAAATTTTCACAATTTACGCCTCGGTGCGCGAGTCCGATTCGCACTTGACCGGTTTTTTCCTTTTGAGGTTCAGAATCCTCAAAATTAACCGGAATAGGTAATACCTCGGGTATAGTTGCTATTTTATATTTTTGCCCCACCCTAAGCCTATGGCTAGCTACGCCCATGACGGAGATAATAATAATAAACATGTCGCCTAACCTCAAAATACTCACTTGCACTGGATTGTAAGTAAATCCTACCAACTTCGCCAAATTCGGTAAATATTTCTCTAATTTTTGCAACGTTCATATATGGAGGTATGGTAGAAAGATAAATAATACCGCGTTTCCTTTTCTTCTTTAAAGAATTACTATTTGTATCAGAACCTACTGTGCTGTCCATACTATTTTCATTGTTAACATATTCAGAACCATTTTCTGGCACTCTATCAATATCTTCGGATGGCATGATTTATAATTTTCTAACTTTGATTACTAAATAATATAGAACAAATCCAGAATTATTAGTAAAACAATTTACTAATTTCGAAATTAAAATATTTTCAATTCAATTCAATTTTTCGAAGGGTGGCAAATGGCAATTTTGTTTGAGTACACCACATGACTTTGACAGTTCATGTTCATAGCCGATGCCCACAGAACATAATTATATACTCAGGGGAGCCGATGCCGATCATCCACGGAAATATAGACATCACATAGACATCTATACGTATATGTCGTGGTCATATCGTAGATTTGCTCATTTCATGATATGATCGATCATTTCGTGAAATGGTCGCATTTCATGAAATGCTCGAATGTCTATTGGCCACATCATGATGTGGTTTGGGCAGATCAATGATAAGAAATCGTTTCTCGATATGGCCAACTAAACGCGCGGTTTTTTCATGAAATGATCAAAATTATTTGATCATATCGTAAAATAGTTACATTAATTATTGGTAGAGGCGCTGCAAGCGCTGTGTTTATGTGATAAGATGGCGGCCGCTGGCGAAAATTTAATTATTCGCAGTTTAAAACTTCATAGTTCATTTTATTACAATATGAAGAAAGTCATAGCAAATAATTTACGACGAAGAGGTTCGAGTACTATGGAAAATGCGGATATCTTATAGTGAAGAAAAAATGCGTCTAAAATCCTTTACATAAATATATTTATATATCCTATGTTATTATAATTGTTCCTTTTTTAAAAAGCGATTCGCTTCTGGCACTCGCCGGCCGCTACCGCGGCACGCTCGCTTTGCTCGCTCGGCTCGTGCGTTCTTTATTAAAGTCTAACCTAACCTAACCTAAATGTTTTCTATTGCAAAAACCATTCGCTTCTGGCATTCGCCGGCCACTGCCGTGGCACTAACTTATATGACAATAAACAAGTTCTAAAAATATTCAGAATTTTTTAATGTTTTATATGGACTTTATATATTTTATACGATCTGGCCAAATGTGGATGACCATATCGTGAAACGTTGACGATTTAACGATCTGACCAAACCATGTTGGCCATTTCATGAAATGCGACCATTTCGTGAAATGGCCACTCATATCATGAAATGATCAAATCTACGATATGACCACGACATATACATCTCAATACATCTACATTACATCTCGATCATCACAGAATATTATGGAACGTCTGTGATGTCTGTGATACATCTGTGACGTACTGTGACGTACATTTGCCAGTTGCCACACAGAGTACGTATTCTTCTTCTTCTTCTCTCAATTATTGGCTCCAAAATTATACACGGTAATTAATACCGATCATAAATTTATGGTTACTGTCGCACCCGTAATAAAACAATTATTACACAGATTCCTTATTTTTGCCTTATTATTTTTATAGTGTATTATGTATGTTGATCAGCCATCTGGTTTCCATATCACAAGCTAAAAGCTTAGTATGGGATCAGATCGTGCCGTGTGTGAAAAATTGTCCTGAAATATTTATATTTATATTATTTATCACGTTGCCTGTCCAGAGTACTTTGGATAAGGTTGTCGTGACGTCCAATTTTTTTTTTTCGGCCAAACTGTTTCATTTTATGTACTTACAAAGAATTTACAAATGATTTTCAATAAAACTTTTGATTTTACTGAATTTCAGCATTGCATTATTTTTAATGCACGGACGTGGCAACTAGAATACCGTGCATTACAAATAATGCACAGACGTAGTAGCTAGAACATTATGGATTACATAAAATGCACGGACGTTTAATGTAAATTTTTGTTATGTCCATAAACAAATAAATACATTTATAAGAACTTATTATTGCTTTTCGTTCATATCATTGTCAATGTCATTCAAAATTTTCATTGTCATATGTCATAAATGTCATTTTTACCGCTAAAACCGTAGACAGAGTAACTAAAACGAATATTTTCGTTGGTAAACATCATTCGAATTTTTCGTTGTTTTTTTTTTATTTTTTTTTTTTTATTTTTTTTAGCCACTGATGCAAGGACTTGTGACTTCACAAGTTACAACCGAGTGCATTCCATGTAAAAAACCATTTTGCTTACAATGTTATAACGAATCTCACTAATTGCCAGTGGACTTTATTCAAATAATAATGCTTTTCAATAAAGCGTCTTATTCACGGTCCATCCCCGACGTACGTCAGCTCAAGGCCGCGGTGCTGGATGTATCCTACTGACGATCGTGCGCGCATCAAGCATGGCTAGGGTTGCCAACTTTTATTTGAAGAAATAGAGTATATCTGATTTTAAAGGAGGTAAATAAAGAGTAAATAAATATTTTTAAAAATGTATTTTTTGTACTTTTTGCAGTACCTAAGAATTTTTCATTATTTTTAAATGAATTATATGAATCCAAACATTCCAAATCTAAATTTATATATTTCAAGAGCTCATTTTTAATTAATTTTTAATGAAGCTCGGTTTCTCTCTTCCCGCCACTTCACATTCATGACCGAAAAGACTCTTTCAGTAAATGATGAAGTGGCGGGAACAGAGAGTATATAGCTAATCATTTTTTTTAAACAAACAAATACGTCAGGACATTTTTTTTAAATAAATTGCCATTTTTCTGCAGTGGACTTTTGCATAAAATCTGTGATATTCAACAATTCGCCTTGGAGTTCTTTTAAAATAATAACTTCTGAATATAACTAAAATATAAAAAAAAATCATAAAAATATAAAAATATAAAAAAAATCATATCAATAGGCCACGTTTCCAAGTATTTACATTAATTTCTGTTGGCAACACTGATCTGCTGTACAGCAAGCCTATTCACTGTCCATCTGCACGACGTTCGCGGTGGTGGGGGTGCTCGCTGGATGAAAAATTGGTCGTGCACATCCAGCAACATAATAATAATAATTATTGACGTACGTCAATACTATTCACTGTCGTTTTGCGTCGTGCATCGTGTATGACCTTGACGGGACGTACGTCAAGATGGACCGTGAATAAGACGCTTTACCCAATTCATGTTACCAACCAATAAAAAAAAATTCGCGGGACATTGGTGTTTTATTATTCCCAATTCACTGCTCATACGTCTGCAAAATATTAAAGACGTAGCTATCACGTCCAGTCTACAAAACCCTTAGATCATTAAGTAATGGATAACACTCGCAGGCGTTTCCCCTTTTGCCGAGGTATAAGATTATTCGAATCGAAAAATCTTATGCTTTCATAAAAACTACTTGCGTAATCGATTACAAACACTCTGCGTATTCGTAAAACATCGAAAGGACGTCTGCGAGTGCTCCGCTAAAAATGCCGTTTTGCACTGTCAAGACTTGCAGAAGCAATTCAAACATGTCGAATATTAAAAAAGATGGAATAACCTTTCATTTGTGTATATTTTTTTATTTTTTTAACGTACATTTCTAATTAAATGCAATTTCTAATAATCGTCGATGTATCGTTTAGCGATATGATCAAGACAAATAATCGAGTCATGTTTACTCGATCATTGATGCGGCCCCACGAGACTATCATGGAAAGAAAATATACAAATTTAATCTTTATAGACTAAGAGATAAAGTTGAATTGAAAACGCGATAATGAACCGCATTCCTTACGAGACTATCTTTTAAAGAAATACAAATTTAATCTTTATAATCTAAGTTATAAAGTTGAATTTAAAACGCGATATTGAACCACACTCCCCACGAGACAACTTGGAATGAAATACAAATTTAATCTTTATGAACTTAGAGATAGAGTTGAATTTAAAAACTCGTCGCTTAAAAGGTCGTAAATTTTTACGACTTTCGTGACACAAATTATTTTTGTGAATGTGTGATTGTATTTCAATAGTGTGAGTTACCCTCCCCGCACCAAAATCAGCAGAAAGTTTAGTTAGAACATTTGCCAGCGTACTCCATCCATTACTTAATGATCTAAGACAAAACCCCATTCAAAAAGAATAGACTCGTGCATTATCGATAAAGCACGGACGTCACAGCAGCAGCCAAAAATGCATTATATATAATGCACGGACAGCGACGGACAGGCAACGTGTTATATATTTATTTATCTGTGTTCAATGCCTTTGTCAAATGTGAAGTTGACAGTTTGTCGTTTGACATTATTCACAACCAAAGAATATACTACCTACTCTGTTCACAACACTATTATTTTATTGCTTCATTGTTGTGGATTTGTGGAATTATTGTATTTTCTACTAATTAATACGTTTGCGTTGTTTCTTATTATTGATATCATAGTTCAACCAATCCTAAATACCGATCAAAGTGTCTACATTTTTGTAATTTGTTGCTTAAATAATGGGTTGTGATGGTGGTACTATTCCTCGTCGTGATGAACTTGTGAGATTAAAAAAGAAACCAGAGCAGGTAGGAGCATTTTAAACGATGTATTTTCACACTATTTACATTAGATATATTTATTGTTTTATTTCTTTTTCAGAAAGATAAAGATGCTGAACGATCGTTCAAATGGCGTAACTGTGCTGTATCTCAACAACCCTTACAAGAACCCGTTGTTGCTTGTGGCCTTGGACGTTTGTACAGTAAGAGCTCAGTGTTGGAAGCATTATTAGATAAAGAATCTAAGCCAGAGTCCATCAACCATATTAAGAATCTGAAGGTAATATTATACAGCTTGAAACAAAACTTCCTGTATTATGATTCGGTGTTCTAGAATAATACCAATTATTTACTGCTTTGTATTAGCTTTATCGTACATTTGTGCCTTATTCAATTACATTATCATCACAAATAAAATACCTATTAAATAAAATGCAATAGGTACAAGTATGGTGATAATTTACATGTATTACTACTTCTGTAGGTTCCTTTAATCATGTACAAGATAACAAAAATATATTAGTATAGCACATCAGTTTTTTTACCTTCTATCAAAATTTTTACATTGCAGGATATCAAAGACTTGAAACTCACAAAGAACCCAGCATACAAGAAGACAGAGCACACAGATGGTGCTGTTGGTGAAGGCAGTGCACCCTACATCTGTCCCATCAGTGGTCTGGAAATGACCGGAAAGTTCCGGTTCATTTTCCTGTGGAGTTGTGGTTGTGTTCTCGCTGAGAGAGCTTTGAAAGAAGTTCGACAGAATTTGTGCCATATGGTAAGATTTGTTTGATGAAATTAAACATCAACATCATTAAAAATTTTCATTAATATTTAAAAAGTTGAAATTTTGATCAAGTGTGAAACATGTTTCCAATTAGTTGAAAAACTTATTTCCATTTTTGTATAAACAAAGCTAAATTTTATTTTACAGTGCCAGCAGCCATTCACAGAAAATGATGTTGTTGTCTTAAATGGAACAGATGAAGATTTAGAAAAGCTTAAAGAGAAAATGTCTATCCGTGTTGCTAGTAGAAAGTCTAAGAAATCCAAAGCTGATAAGGTAGAAATCAAGACTGAACCGTCTGAAGCTTCCACATCCGAAACAACCGAACCTGAACCTTGCACTAGTGAAGTTAAGAGTGAAGATTGCAAACCTGGTAGTAGTCAAGTTAAGAAAGAAACAGAAACAATACCTTTGTCTTTACCAAAATTCAATCCAAACAAACAAGCCAGAGGTCACTTTGGGTCCTCTAAAAGGGCATTTGCAAACGGTTTGCAGGAAGACCCATCTTATAAGAAGGCAAAGAAAGATTACAGTATAGCCAAAGATCCACAGACTAGTGAGGTGTACAAATCACTATTTACTTCTCATAAAAGTGATCAGGAACAGAAGAGGGCTCATTGGGTTACCTATAATCCATTTTATAACTAAATTCCAATAGATCAATTCAGAGATAATCTAAGTACAACAGTGTACACTAATTATTTTTATTTTCCTGTTAGAATTGTTGAATAAATTCTCATTTTAAAGATGTTATATATTTCCACCACTGTTGTCGATGACAAGATAAAAATGAAGCTAATTAAGCTATACAATACAATTGAAAATGTAATAGGTACCTTAAAATTATGAATTAAATAAAAACTACAACACTGTATCAATTTTTTATTTTCTCAATAATATTGCACTCACAATGGAATGTTAAGACTTAAATCTACAATTATAATATAAACATCAATAGATAATAAATTATTTGTGCTGACACAAACTTTAAGACAAATTATGGTTGACCTTATGTTCTTATTTACTTATGTTAAGGTAAAATGCATTTAGCCTATGAATAATCACGCAGTAAAAAAACTTGCGCGTACAGCACTATATAAAATTAATATGTAATAGTCAAATTAAAGCTTAAAAGTAATACCAGCATGAAAAATACTGCACTTGTAAAAAAAATCTTTTTAAATGTTATTAAGTTTATTAATGAAATGCAATAGGCCAATCACAATTATTGAGATGTGGAGGCCATACAAATATACCTTTGTATATTTGTATGGCCTCCACATTTCTCATAAATGCAATATGTTAACATATTGCATGCTACTTAATTATAAGATCTGTAATAATACTTTATAACTTTGATTCTGTCACCTTGATTTGCAGATAATAATTAAAGAATTATGTGGGAATACCTCACGAGAAAGTTTTAAAGTGCATTGTTGTGCCAATAAATGCTATTATTTGTTTTATGAAATATATAAAACCTTAGTTTTTTATATTAAACCATTTTATTGTGAAAGAAATTCCTTAACTTCCTATAAATAATTTAAAAGAGATCAATAGCCTAATTCTAAAACTTTGAACTTTAAAAATTATATTAAGTAGATACTAAAAATTACTTAGTAATAAGTTTGCATTATGTTAAAATATTTTCCAAAATCACTACATTTACCTTACCGTAACATACAACAATTTAAAATTAAAATAAATAATTTTTTGACATTAAACAGAATAAAATACTAAAATAACTTTTGTACAGCAAAATAAAACTAACAATAAAAAATACTTCATAAGTAACAATAATGGTAACATTCAAATAAAAAAAATCGTAAATAGTTAAAATACAGATAAACGCAGCTATACTTTTTTTTAACTGAATGTAAAATACAGATTAAAAAAACAATACTGACTGCAATCTAAACAGTTACGTCTTGCTGCACAGATGCTAAAGTGGCCTCTATGATCAGATTAAAGTCCAATTCGTTGAGGCTCGCTTTGGCTGTGAGGAGATCCAGGAATGTATCTAATGGAGATAGCCGTTCACCTGATGGAAGTGCTGCAATACCTTTGAAATGAGATAGACAGTTAACACAAAGATAAATAACAATAATAAAAGACAAGTTGTACTAATTGTTATAGTCTTTTTAGGGTTCCGAACCACAAAAAGAAAAAACGGAACCCTTATAGGATCATTTCTTTGTCTGCCTGTTAAGACCCTTTTTCTCAGGAACGCTTGGTGGTATCAATCTGAAATTTATATTAAATACTCCGATATTTTGACCCTTGAAGCTGTAAAAAAATCAATCTTCTAAGCTAACGCAATCAAAAGATTATGCTACAAATTTTTGCAAATTTCGATATTCAAATGAAAATTGGTACGAAACAACGTCTTAAAACATAATATAAGGGAAATATTGTGAAAAGTGTAAATTTACAGCTACAACATATAAAAAAAGGTTTATACGGAACCCTCGGTAAGCACCGAGGGTTTTTACTTAATCCGACTCGCACTAGGCCGCATTTTTTTCAAAATAGTTTTTAAGGATTCTTGAATGTACAACTTTATTGATGTTTTCAATAAATAAATTGACAAATAAAGTTATTTTCATTTCTCCAATAACTTACCAGTATCCTTAATAGGTCGATGCGGGTGATGGTCCCGCGCGGGCGCAGTGACCCCACTCAGTAGTGCAGCCGCATGATCTCTCGCACGCAGCACAAGCGCGGCTTTGTTCGGCCAAGACGCTAGGGCCCTACGACCACGCCCCTCCCCCACTAGTTGTATCAGACGCAGCTTGTTGTTCACTGTGCGCGTGCTGTCGTCGTCTTTACCTACATGATTGACATAGTTTTAAGTTTAGCCACAGATAATCTTATATATAAAATTCTCGTGTCACAATGTTAGTCTGCATACTCCTCCGAAACGGGTGGACCGATTCTCATGAAATTTTCTGTGCATATCGGGTAAGTCTGAGAATCGGCCAACATCTATTTTTCATATGTAGGTACCACGGGCGAAGCCGGGGCGGACCGCTAGTATAATATATGATAAGTATACTTAAAACTATGACTCAAAATTGGAATGTAAAGTTTCTACATTTTAGCAATATGCGTGCAAGTGCAGGTGTGGTTACTCCATGATGTAATTTATTTTTTTAAGTTCTATATTTTATAGACAACATGATCCTTGTAATTTGCATCTGTGCGTTTCTATTTTGTATGTGTGTGAAATGTCATTTTTATAAGTGAATAAGAATATAATTTTCGTTAGAAAAAAGCAGCATGTGTTGAGACGCTTCAATATAATTGTCTGCACACGGTTATCTTTTCAAACATCATCATAAGATATATTATGTTAGATGCATATGCGTGTAATGTCACACTGACATATATCAATATAATTTAAACCATATCACAAAAACATCCTAAGATTAAAATTACTGTTTTCATCATAAAACATAAAACCTATACACAACAACAATCGTACTCACTAGCAATAATAGCCTTCAACACGTCAATCTGCAGCTCAAACACGTTCCGATGTACGTACTGCGCGAACGCGTGGAACCGTAGCGTCTTATATCCGAGGTACGTGAAGAACGAACTGAAGCCCTGCGGCAGTGGGAACGCGAGCGAGTCCGTAGACACGTAGTACTGTTCTAGCAACTTGAAGAGGATCAACGCGTGACTCGGTTCTAGCTCATCTCTGTTCAGATATAAATGGGTAGGGTGAAAATTTTGTACTTTTAAATGATTTTTTATTGGTTTGGGAATAAAATTTGGTTAAAAGGAGGTATTATTGTTTTTAGGATATACAAATGAGTATTATTTAAAATCGATGAATAGTAATCACAACACAAAACGGAATAACTGGTATACAGGAAACGCTTATTGTAAGTTATTAACACTAAAACACATTTTTTTTTGATGTGGAAATATGGACCAACTGATTTAATATGTACATAGTTAGTCTTATCTTACACTAATATGAAACAAAAAAAAAAACAAACTGCAAAAAAAACACGCACACCGTGAACCAAAATCAAAACCAAACAAAATGAAAATGAACGACAGCTGAAACAAAAAACTTAGCGAAACCAAATAACCAACAAAACCAAGCGACCAAAAAAATCAACAAATGAAAATGAAAACCCAAAACAACAGATCACACAATAATCATACACGTATGCGAAACCGCGCGGTTGGTGCGGTAGCGGTATCGCAGCTGCCGCTTTCAGCGCTGCACGGCAGAGTGCTCTAGACGCGTCCAGTTGTGCAGCGGCCCAGCGGGTTGCGAGCGCGTGGACGCCGCTTTCAAGCGCTCCAGCGCTGCCGTTGTTGCTTTCGCGCATCAGGTGCACGCTTACGGCGCGTAAATTCTAGATTTCAATTGTTTAAATGGAATAGCTTAGTTAATAAAACCTGTGCAATAAATTTTAATACACAATACAACGTGTTACTAATGTTTTCGCTGGAAGGATTAGAAGAAAATGTAAGATTATTTTTATAGCGAAAATATTAGGTATTTGATGATTTAACATAATATGTACATTATTAAAGTTAACGAATTTCACAATATAATAAAAAGTTAGTTCATAAGCCAAAAATAATTATAGCATAAGAGTCCAATATTTTACACATCTTCTTCACATCCATTTTCATTTCAAACTCATTCACCCATACATTCTAATAACAAACACATTAACAAAATATCGTCCAACTACTCTTAGACAAAATTTACTTTTTGTGACGTCATAGTGTATAAGCAAGCAACTCACAGCAGCTATAATATGCTCCTGCTTGCTGGCCGTGCACACGTCGAGCTCGACGAAGGGGAACGCGTCCTGCGCCGCGAACGACGCGCGGCGCGGCGCTAGCGGGGCCGCTGTGGGGGACATCGGCGTGCTGCTGCGGGATAGCGCTTCCGGCTGTGGACGTGTATTAGTGAACTTGGAGTATTTTTGAAGTGAAAACTTCTTTAGCGGCGTTGAGCACTTTTTCTGTAATGGGTATAAAATCTTAAACTCGCGTCAGGACACGTGACCTGATCGAAAAAGCGTAAGACGGATGGATATCAAACATGCTCAACGTTAATAATCAAGTTTTCACTTCTGCCGGCACTCCCGGAGTGCAACCCGTCTTTTTTTTATTTATTACTCTTTAATAAAACTATACATGGGAAACTTATTGCTAATTTATACAAAACAAAACAAGAAAAGTATAGTTTATTAGGCGGCCGTATCACTTAGAAGTGATCTCTTCCAGGCAGTATGTAGACGAATAGCACGTAGGAGTAGGGCATGAATTGGGCAAGTTCGCACCGAGGAAGATGGATTCCCACAGAAAATCGGTGTGAAATATGACGATGTGAACATTACGTGACGTGAAGCCTGTGAATATTACTACATTTCTCGCGAGTGAGTGTGTGTGAGGGAGTGAGGACTACCGTCCTTACACTTTTCTTCCTCCTTAGCAGTCAATTCGTTTCTCTATCTCGTACCCCTTTGAAATCCACTTCAATAAATTTTCATTGGTGGTGGTGGTCGCTTACCACTACGCGACTCACCAGCTCAGTTACCCGCTATGACATAAAAAAATTGGTTGTCTGTAAAGTCGGTTTACTGACGATAGTTGAACGTGACAACGTCCGATTGTGCTTCTTTGTCGCTCGTTCCGCGCTCTCGCTTGTCTTACATGGAACGCCTCAGAGCGAAGTAACGCCGCATTAGTCATGTTTTTTCGTGCGTGCAGCCGGCTATCGAATTATAAGACGTTGTCACGTCAAAAAC
>CAJQZM010040293.1:0-12117 GCA_907164665.1 Colias nastes | reverse complement strand
GACCACCATGGTCAATTACTAGAAAATCATAGTCAAACGGTAATTCGGTAATGGACCACCATGGTCAATTACTAGAAAATCACAGTCAAACGGAATCAGTATTGGACCACCCCCACATCTCAATTTTGTCAACAAATCTTTAAATTTTAATTACCCTGTCATTTAAATAAACCATAAACGAATAAAAAACGAAAAACACTTACCGTCAACAAGGTGACAAAGTTCCTAGTATTCAGCTTCAAACTTTTTCAATCTCTACGAATATTATTACAAAAAACGAATTTATTGATTTTATGGTCCGTCACTCAACAAACAACTGACAACCATTTACTATATTTGACAGATATGGATGCGCAATTTTCGCGCCTATTTGACCAGATAGCAGCACTAACTACTTACAACGCGGTCACATTAACTTGACGCATCGCTGGAATGCGAGGCTCCGCCCGCTTCACCCCGCAACCCCTTAGCTCGCCCGCATTTCCTTAGCTCGCTGTTACCGATACGCCATGACGTCATCAAAGCCATGCGTCTAGTTAATGTGACCGCGTTGTATTAACGAATGAGTTTTTAAAATTGCCGCGAATTCTTATTATAACGGTTTATGTGCATTAGCGGTCAACTACAGGTACATGGTCAACTACTAGTGACTTTACCCCTACTCTTAATAAATTTAATTGATAAAACATTATCTTCACGAACGTCTTATGAATGAATTCTGAATCTACTTATAGTTTTTTTAAGCTATTGCATAGCTTCTATCGCGGGCCTTGAGCGCGGGGACCGAATCGAGAAATTCCGTAACGAAAAAACCTCACGCTCCCCACTCCGACGGGCTCGGAGGTGTGGCTTGAAGGCATGCTATGCGTATGCAATAGCTTACCGCAGCAGTCCCCGAGTGCCACACGTCTTTTTTTTTTAACTCGTTTAGGGCATAGGCATCTACATTATTTTTAATTCAAAGTTATATAATATATTATATGCACCTTGTTTTTACGACACCTAATAATAGAATTCGATATGTATTTAAATATGAAATCAGAGTTCTGTCTATTTTATTTTCCAGGTCAAATAAATTAGGAAAGAGGAAACAAAGTAATGACAAGTTCAAACATTGTAACTATAGTGGATAAAAAATTGGTACATTATATTTTCTTTATTAAGTCTGCTTTTATAATGCTGGCTGCTGCCCTAGTTTGAGGGTTAATAACTTGGATAAATATATATTTTATAGGATGTCTTTTTATGACCAGGCTTATGCTTTGGGATAGGGAGAGGAAGGATCGAAAACTTTGTCATATAACTAGAACATTGCCGATTAGTTACTCTAATGTCAAATTCATGTAATTTCGTGAATTGCCATATTAAATTTCAGAACGACTTTAGACATGGAGAAATTAATCTAGGTACCATGCATTTCGATACGACTTATCGAATTACTCGTCCAACACTTTACCGATATCAGATACAAGTACCTACTTAAAAGTTGACTTGCCTCCTAAGAGGCTGTTCACTTTAGTTACGAGTGGTTATACAGTTTCACTTATTATTCTGCTTGACACCATTTCCAACGTCTATTTAATGTTTTTAGTAGATACGTATTGCAAGAATTTTGATGCTATTAGTTACGTAAACATAAAAAATATTTAGGTATTTAAGGACGATTATTGATGCAATCATTTCCTATTTAAAATAAACGAGGAATAATAACTACATATAAGTACATTTATAGAAATTCAATGATGAGTAGTTTGATTCGTGGTTTGATTTCACTGAAGCTTCATTAACTTCTAAGATTTTATCAAGGGACCAATGAAACCATGTTAGGTACCTGAAGTTTATACCTAGGCCCAATTATTATAAAACAAACTCCTTACTTGGGACGCTAGTTACTAGCTATTATCATTTATCACACTATTATATAATATTGTAATACTGTGCTATTATTCTGTGCTTGGGGTAGCGTTAGCTACTATTAAGTATTCTGTGCTTGGAGACTTAGGGCCTGTTTCACCACCCTCAAGTAAAGTGTCGAGTAGGCTAATCGCTAGTTAAAGTGACCCGTAACTTCAAGTGCGAGTTTCACGACGTCCGAGTAGCACTAATCATAAGATTAACTGACCCGTAACTTACTTGCCACGTCTTCTGCCAATTAGCGTGTTTTACTCGACGATTAAGTATTGTCTGTTGTCATTTCTTGCATATCACCAACGATTTTTTTAAAAATAAACGAATAAAAATGGATTTATTTGATTTAATTGATCATCAGTTGGATGAATTAGAATATTCTTCGACACAACGAATAGCAAGGATTCGTGTATTTAAATTCCGTTTTGATTATTTTACGGACCTGGATGAAACTGATTTTTTCGCTAGATTTCGTCTATCGAAATATACAGTTAACCAAGTGCATAACTTTATAAAACATAAAATAATGCCTACATCGCAAAGGTGAGTGGTATTTTTTAATTATTGAAGTGATTTTACTTATAGATAACCTATCAAATCATATTAATCCCTCCCTCCTATAATATTCAAAGTAGCTACATAAATGTGTTACCTGTTGTTTGAAGTAGGTGTAGTAGTTACCTAACTTATAAAAAATCTTTATTTTAGAAATCAAGCAGTTCCAACAAAAACAAGCCTACTATTAACATTGAGGTATCTCGCTACTGGATCCTACTTAAGAAGTGCGGCTGATTTTAACAATGCATAAATGACAGCTGCAATAGTGCAATGAACTCCCGACAACATCGAGATCTAATTGAACACTGAAAATCAGTCTGTGTTACAGAAACATTCTCTGTAAGTTTTGCTTGACGTGGGGATTTTTATGGCATAACCATAATTTTAAATTTGTATTTTAGGGTCATACTATACGAGCGGTTTTCCCGCCGCGGGAATCCGCTTCTGAACCGCACTAGTCACAATTTAATATGAAAGTTGTATGCTGCATACTACACTGCGCGGTTCCCCGTCGCGGTTCACAGGCGGGACAAATACGACCGCCGCATGCAGCGTCAAACCGCCGCTGATAACCGGCGCTTTAAACTACACGGGCGGTTTCCCGCAACGTTACGTCATTCGCCGCGGGACCTTGGCGCTCGCTCGTGATGTTCAAATGAACAGAAGACAGCGATAAACCGCGTCCCGTGTAGTTTGATGGTCTGCGGCAGCTTTGGCGAGCGGATTCCCGCGGCGGGAAAACCGCTCGTATAGTATGACCCTTACTTTTCATTTATTTTTCTTTTTCTCTTTTACTGTACCTACTTATTTTTGTTTGGTGCCAAATAAATGAATTTTAATTTGAATTAATTCAATCAAGTTCAATCGTGCGGTGGTTCAAAATGAAATAAATCTCGATCGAAAATTTCAATAGATATTATATAATTTTTCTAATATCATCGATCAGTATAAATCGAATTGGTTGCAAAGTTGTCATTCAAGATCGAGGTCAAATCAAAATAATTTCAATCAAATTAAAAACAAAATCAAGATCGATTAATCAAAAACAGTAAATTTATACCAGTTTTAAATATATTGTACCTACATAACTAGTTACTATACGTTTGCATATATTTCTACGAATCAAATTAAAAGCCTTCGTCTTCTTTAGGAAGTTAATTATTAATTGAATCATTGCTGTAAAATCCGTTTTGTACCAAGGCTGTTATTATTTGGTATTTAAATTTACAAGCCGTAATTAATTGTCTTTATTTGTACCTATAATGTTACACATAGATAGTTAGATAGTGATGTGCCAAATTTTAGTCATTAAATTTTGCGCTAAATCCTGAAAATTTATCTGTGAATCATCTCATGTAAATTTACTACCTATCTGCCTAAACATCAAAAAGCTAACTAAACAACCAACTAACCTACTGAAAATTAAATAATAACACCACAGACTAATAATAATATACTACGTATAACACGACGATATCTGTGGTGATAGTTATGCAGTTTTCACCAATTTATTACGATGTCTAACTCAGTAGCTACCTATTCATTTCCTTAATTTCATCTGGTTAGTGAGATATGACTCTTCGCCAAAAACGTTTTTTTTTTTTCCTTTTACGCGGACAAATTCGCGAGCAGAAACTAGTCTATCTAAATGTACAAAGCTACAGGGACATATTAGTAAATAATAAATATTAAAACACCGGGCCGTAATTGCTACTACATATTTAGGTAATTACGCACATATCAATCAGTATACTAAATTGTTCAAGCATGTAACCAGTAACATAACTAGGTAAACGAATTGAAAACGTTTTTAACGGTTAATTAAGTTCTGTAATGTTGTCGGTTCATTACCGGAGAGAACATATTTCGTAAAACTAGGGGTGAATTTATGGAAATAGGACAGGTCAGACTAAATAGAATGTGGTTCCTATAAATCCACTTCCAAACCCCCCACAACTCCCAATCAAATCTTATATATTATATAAATCTCGTGTCACAATGTTTGTCCTCAATGGACTCCTAAACCACTTAGGGCTGATTTTTCAATGGTTGGTTAAAACTTATTCATCGAATAACGTATTAAACTACCATTTCAAAAATGTATTCTAATTGTCCATATTTGACAGTTTACAGATGACATTTTAAAATGTTCGTGTAATACTTTATTGGACGGATAAATTTTAACCAAGGATTGAAAAATCGGCCCTTAACCGATTATAATAAAATTCGCACACCAAGTGCAGTTCGATCCAACTTGAGAGATAGGATAGTTTAAACATGTAGGTACCACGGGCGAAGCCGGGCGGACCGCTAGTACCTAGATAAAAATAACATTTAAATTTTAATACAAAGCAGATATGAAATTATTCTACTGTACGTAGAAAAATAAAATAATCAATATAAATAAAATAAGAATAATTTCCCCGCAGGGCATGTTGAGAATTACATTCGAATTTTTTTTTAATGACCTTGAAATAACAGAAGACTTTCAAGTTTTATAACTTAAGTGGGAGTTTCCACAGTGGTCTGACCCACCCTGAAGCAATGGTAACAGATTAAGATTTGGCCACAATAAAGCACCCGCACACCTTGCAAGACTGAACATAATTAATAGCAATATATGCACTTTCTGTAATGAGAAAATCGCCGATATGAACCATATTTTTTTCAACTGTCAAAACCAAAGAGAATACAAATACTAAGTAAAACCAGGTAAAACCATATGTTCATATTTCATAGACTAGTGTGTGATTTGTTAAAAAACAAAAAGCGTTGTATAATTATACATAAAAAACACTGTCGGATCCCTGAGTATATAATATGTTCTGTGGTCGGAACCATCTTTCAGTTAAACAAGGTACTCAAACGCAATCGCGTGTTAAAGAATTGTTGTTAATAATAATTATAGATTTAATACGTTTCGGACGAGTCTCTTGAAAGAACTCGTTAACATGATAACCTAAAATGACCTACAATCTGTGTTTACATTGAATATCAGAGAATTTTCAAGGCTTGTATGTGCATAATATGCATTGTTTACAATAATTTATTTCCTTTAACCCTTAACCTCTATAATAATTTCGGAAGTGAAATGAATACTTCAAATTCAAAATTAAATTTCGTTTGAGGGTAGATATTCAAAAACGTCTTGTAGGTTTACTGTCGGACTCGCAGAACCGATTACTTTATTATTTTTAAATTTAATATCGACTTCATTGCGCATATCTCCAACTTTTCGGGGTACATATTATATACAAATATTATAAAGCTGAAGAATTTGTTTGTTTGTTTAATCTCAGGAACTACTGGTCCGATTTGAAAAATTATTACGGTGTTCGATAGCCCATTTATCGAGGAAAGGCTTTATATCATCACGCTAAGATTAACAGGAGGGGAGAAAGTTGATAATAATAATCTAACATTCTATTATGGCCTATTCTAACTAGAGCGCGCGGTATCCGCTTACGCCGTGGGTAGCGGTATCGCGATGTACGTGTACGATGTACTAGTAACGAGAGATTAATAAATCGGTAGCGGATACAGCTCGTTTGAATAGGCCTTTAATAATGTAATTTATGTTGCCATCGGCAGGGGTTCCCAAACTGTGCCTTACTTTATGATTTCTCTTTAAATTCTTTTACAATAAAAAATTGAGTTAATATTTTTAATTTTTGTTCTTGCCTTACCTAATTTCTATTCTTGTATTGTAGGTACCTATATCGACTGTTTCCTTTTCAAATATCTAGGTTGGGTGGGTAGGGTGCCGCGCCGTGACAAAAATCTTAACATAAAACTGCGCCGCGAGCTGTAAAAGATTGGGAACCCCTGTTCTAAGGATTAAAGACGACGCGTTATCGAATCAGAAAAAAAAAATTGTCTTTGATATATTATTTTAATGAAAAGAAACTACTAATATCAAACAAAACTAAAAAATTACCATAGGCAGATTACTTCTTTGTCTCATAATCACATTATAAAGGGTGTCCGCCGGCAGATTTTACACTTTAAAAAATAAAATAAAATGAACCATGAATACTATCAAAGTCATTTATTAATTATCTTACAGAAGAATAATGCGGATTTTATTTTTTAAAAAGCACTCCACTCAAATGGCGTCCTTCTAGCTGCAAACATTCTTGTAACCTTTCCTTCATGTTGGCGAAAACTCGCTTACAAAGTTCCGGATTGATTGCCGCAACCTCGCGTCGTATATTTTCTTGGAGGGCCGGTATTGTTGATGGTGAATTGCTGTATACGCGAGACTTTAAATATCCCCATAGGAAAAAGTCGCAAGGTGTCAGATCTGGTGATCTAGGGGGCCAGGCTATGTCGCCAAAGCGACTTATTAATTTTCTCTCTCACTTTTGCTATTGAGTCCCTAGCAGTGTGTGCCGTGGCCCCATCCTGCTGAAAATTGGTCCTATTATTGTAACTAACATGACGATGCAGCTCCGGTATAAAAAAGGTGTCTAGCATTGCGCAGTAACGTTCGGCAATCTTCCGAATAGACTTACGCGGATTACGTAAAATTTCCCTTCTCACGTGTTCTACGTTTTCAGGCGTAGTAACAGACGTTGAAGGTCCAGGCCGAGGCTCATTTTTAAGTGAGCCAGAACCTCTAAACTTCTGTACCCACGACCATATTAATTGTTTTAATGGCCCATCGTTTAGTCGTCGGATTTCATAGCGTGAACAAAAACGACGCCTGGCCACATTGGTCGAATTATTGTTCGCGAAATACGCCTCAACCGCAAAAGCGCGGTGTGCTCCTGTCCACTGACACATGGCTACTAAATAATCCGCAACTCTGGCGCGTCGAATGATACCCCTCTCCCCACCCTTCCGCATTATTAGTCGCCGTAAACACAATTCAAAGTGTAAAATCTGCCGGCGGACACCCTGTATATTTTGATGTCGTAAAAACGATTATCCTATCGATCTTAGGTAAGAAAAGGCTAAAAAACCCAGTGAAAATATTCATGAAAATGTTACAAATAAACTCAGAATTAATTTAAACTGAATCGCCCATTAATTTTTCTGGTGGGGTTTAACGGTTATTTAACATTGTCACTAAAACACGAAAAATCTGAAGAAAATTAAAATTAAATTAAAAATTAAAATAGTACAAACATAATAATATGCGGTTAAATTATAAATTTTATTTAATACAAATCTTTACATATTATGATTACACTATACTACATTATAAATACCTACTTAAATCTCTGAATACTTTTAACAATAGCACATAGCATTTTTATGTTACATAAACTAAAAATTCCATTATTTATTTAATTAACATGAATGAATGTTTGTCCATTTGTCAGAATAGTATCACCTATCTCTCTCTCTCACAATAAATATTGTTTCATGTTAAAATTATTTCATTTTACCTTGAATTAAAAGATGCTATTGGAATAGTATTTGATTGTAACAAGATATTTCATATTTAAGCTGATTTAAGGATACCTTTACTTTCTAATTCTTTTTCTACAGCTGTACCTTCATACATTATCTTATCTTTCAATGCTTCTTGTAACATTTGTGCATCGAATCTCTGTTGTGACCATTGCCACCTGCAATAGGACCAATACAACAATGTTGTAGTTGCAAAAGCCCCAACTCCAACATGCTGTGATAGCATTGGCTTTGAGGTCTTCATAAATGATGCAAATCCAACACCTATGCCTGTGGCAATGCCGCTTAAGAAGCTGTCTCGAAAACACGGTATTTTTGACAAATCACGACCAAACAGTACTAAACCCTGAAAAATACATTTTTAATCAATTTCTTTTAACATTCACAAATTTTCTATATAATAGGTAGGTAAAATAATTACTAATTGTAAAAAAACTTAAAAACTTTAACTCTTATCCTATTCAAGTGAGTAATAAAAAACATATAGGTATTTTGTTTATTTATTAATTATTCTTACAGTGAAATTATACTAAGATACATAGGTTAAAGGCTTTTATTACAATTAATCTAAGCAAATAACAGATGTATAATAATTAATAATAATTATATTCCCACCTGTTTTTCTTCTTCATCTTCTTCTAACATTGATTTTACAACTGTATCCATTATTAAAACTTTATTGTTGTAACTTTTAAGTAGAGATATAGCATACAATTATTTATAAAGCAAAGGTTATGTTAAAAATATTATTTTAAATATGAAAATTTAAAAGCCTGGAATAGGAATGGGAACAAATAACATCCAGCTGATTGCCAATACGTCAAACTCAAATGACACTACGTCAGCGGTCACTGTCAATATGACGTCAAAAAAATATTATCAAATATTGCCATCACTCATATGTCAAACGCCACCGATATGTGGTGCCAGTGCATAAAATCAAAGTTTATTATTACAAGCACCGTTACGAGATTAATGAAGTGCTTCTAACTGAACTGTAGTTGTCTAAATATATATTATATGGTTTAAAACAAATGGCTAAGTAGGCATGTATATCATAATTACAAAAGATATTGTAACAACAAGAAAACAAAACTCTTCCCACTCCACTTATCATTTTGTATTATTGACTCTTCAGTCTTGAGAGAACTAAGTTTGAATTATAATTTCATAATTACAAAAATAATAATTTATTATAATAAGTATTAAAATGAATATTATGACCTATATACAACATCTTATAGCAAGGATCCCTGGAATTAATTGTATGTTTTACTGTTCTTTTCTTGTTTTTCATGTCCTAATTTTATTAATTCTTTCTGTAACTTCTTAAAATTGGATATATGATGTCTAAAGATTCATTTATTTCACCTCGAGATTTGCCACCTGCAAAGAAAAAAATACTTTACAAGCTGAGTCATATTATTTGAACAAACTAACTCACATGAAAATATTTTTTTAGAATTATTTTCTTAATTTTTCTACACCCCTATTCTTTCTTATTTCTTCACACGATGATTTAAAAATATCAGAGAACAAATTTTGCTTAATTATTGATTTTAACAAATACTCTTGTGGGACCTTTCCCAGTAAATATTATTAAACTGACATTCCTTGAGTACTTATTTAATTTGTAAATCTATCAAACATAACTATGATTGTGAAAGATACTGATACCTGTTATAACCATTTTTCCATTAACAAATATAAGGAGAACCACTCTTGGCCGTACCATCCTATATACAAGGCCAGGAAATAGTTCTGGTTCGTATGACGCAAATTGTCCATGAGCTTGTTGCAATGCCTCTAATCTTATTGGAAATCTTAAATCAGCTGTAGCGATGAAATTTTGTACTTTGTAATTTAAAAATTTTGCCTAAAATATTTACAAATATTAATGTAATAAAATGTTGCAATAATCAGGACTTTATTTCATAAATATTATTTTTCTAATTTATAATAGTACAACAAAAAATACAGGAAATAGTATATGCAATATTGAAATAAATAATAATGTGCTCCTTAAAACCTTTTCCTGTGTATGTATTATTTTTATGTTAATGAAAAAAATTTAATTGTTAATAGCAATATAAGTAGACTCACAGAGATTGAATAAAAAAAATAAAAACATACCGGAAATCCTAACTTCTGTATAATTCTTGCAAACTTTCTAGCGGATATATATGCATCATGCTCATTTCTTGCCCCTGTACACACTATTTTTCCTGACCTAAAAAATTCATTGTGATAAACATTTGTACTCATATTGATTTTTTTTCAAAGTATTGTAGGCTGCAAATATAACCAAATTATTAAATATTGTTATATAAAATCAGTCAACTTGATTTATACAGAGATTCTAATAATATAATCGAAATGTTTAATATATTTTGTCTTAAAATATATACTCAAGAGACAAGATAAAATCTAATTTTCTTTACTAACTCCGTTCTCAACTGCAAAGTATAATTAATGTCCTTTTTTCATTATCATTTTATGGATTCTGAGCCCCAGAAATGAATACATTATGTACATTAAAATTTATACCAAACCTGTATAGGCAGATGTTATTAAAGTTCAACCAACCTAAAAACTAATGCTGTAGCTCTAGGCTCCAATATTTTCATTACAACTCCATGAAATCTTGCTGGATTATATTCTGAATATCTTGTTCTACAGTAAATGTCCAATAAATTTAGTTCACATCCCAAACTAACTGTAGACACACAATTCCTAAAAATAATATAAAACTATTTAAATTTCCTTTATATTAAAAATATATAAAAATAAAGACTTGGTCATCCGGCTCTAAAAAGCAAATTGTGAATTTTTTCATACATTTTATAATGCAATTTTTCCAGTAGGTAACCTGCTAACAATAAAAAGGCCAATGTATCAAGCCTTTACTGTTATATATATATACATTTGAATAAGTTTAGGTATGAGGAAATAGCAAACAACATAAATTAAATAAAAATAAGAAATAGAATATGTGTTAAAACTTACTGTAATTTAACACTACTTTTAACTTGACTTGCAGCACTTGCCATAGGGGTAATTGCAGTCATTGATGAATGTGGGTTGACTATTTGTGGTGTAAAAGACCTATTAGTAGGTGTCAAGGCTACTTCACCTACAATTCTTGTTTGAGATGAAGTCTGGCTTCCTGATGCAGCATCGTCACTTTTGCAGTTTGGAGTTGTTAAGTGACTACTCTTCATATTACTATCAATATCAGTTTTATTGCACTGAACTATACTTTCTTGAGTTGAGTCCATTGTTACTGTGGTATCCATTGCTTTAGAAGTTGTCTCCTTAGCCAAAATGAAAAAAAAACATGTAAAAATACTGGAATGCAATACCTAGGTGTTCTTTCCTTTACATCGTTATTTTATACTTCAGTTTACTGAATCCTCTTTGATAATAATGCAGTCATATTTACCTGACCAGTAAGTGACGAATTAATTGAAGGAGTTGTATCCATATTTCAATATTTTTTCATACAACTTTTATTGAACTAGTTTATTTACACAACCAAATACGAAAAAAAATTAAATCATTCTAATTCATAAAAAAAAACTTGGAATAAATAATATTTATTATTTTAATTGTATCAGAAATAAGTTATACATTCAAATAAAATATCAATACATATTTATGAAGGCTTTGCACATTATATCAATAATTATTTCCAAAAAATCACTTTCTTACTTCACATTTCACAACATTGCAAACGTCAAACCTCAACGTAGGCAACTGTCAAACACATGTGCATCATGCATGGTGCAATGTCAAATGAGCCAAAGATTTCGTCCCACAGAACAGTAAAAACAAATAGAAGTGCTATAATGTCATAATTAGTATGAAAACCAGTGTCGCCAAACCCACACATTTAAACCGATAGTTATACAGTACACTACAAATAAACTATGCCTTTGATTGGACAGCTTAATTTGAGTAAAAACTGACTTAGGTTATAAATTCAGCATTTCAATATGTACCCTAACACACCATGTTACGGTTTATTTTATAACATCACTAGGTATATTAGCTGTTTTGTTTCTCTTTGCTCAGAAATTCCAAATTCGAAAACATTCAGCTATTCCACAACAGAGGGCGTTAGTTTTCGATATATATAACTTTGAACCTCAACACATAGAGATAAGGTTGAAATTTGTGTCACTCTACAATAATGACATTAACTTGATATTAACCTGATGCTATGCCCTAAGG
>CAJQZM010040292.1:29342-48599 GCA_907164665.1 Colias nastes | reverse complement strand
GGTTGAAAATACATTCGGAATATTAGCACAAAAATGGCGCATTTTTTACGACCTATTTGACTGTGATGTGGACACAGCAATTGATATTATTAACCGCTCATATGCTTGAGAAAAAAAAAATGACCCCTTGCTTAGCTACGTGCATCCACAGTTGCAAAAACACGATCGAGAATCTTGTTTCGCGCAACTGTGGTTGCAAAGCGACTTTCTTATTTCAATTGATTATAAACTCTATTTCATACTCTCAGAGTCTAATTTTTACGTATTTAAACCAAAGACAACTAATTGATTCGTCTATTTCTACCCAGTACTACCAACCTTTCAAACAGAATTTTGGGAATATCTTAGTTTGTATCTTACGTGTCTTACAAGGAAGTGTTAAAATATGCCGTAATTGTTGTATTTTATTGATTTCTACTCGTGTTTACTTACCAGATTATTCTCTAACATGTGTTTTATTGTTATAAAGTAATATTTTAGTGACCGTTGTAATAAATATGTAATAAAGACGACTTTAAAAGTTAGTAGACTTTAGACGATTTCATAACTTTTTAAGGTATACGGTAATCATATATTGTAAAAATAACACAGTTTTGTATAGTATTATTTCAATAGCAATCGATTACAGTCAATATATTTGAAGTACTCCTCTCGCGGAAGTCATAAATTAAGTTTTAATAGCGGTGCGTCGAACGCGCGGCGCACGTTCCAGAGCACTAGCAAAGTAGGCTACCTTTATTTTTTTCGCAAGCTATTTAGCGTATTTTATTTTTGCAACTGTGGTTGCGCAAAGCATATGAGCGGTTAAAGCTGCATGTTGTTTACATAATTACTTACGAACAAAACAAGGTACAGCGATATTAACTCCGGAGTCGGAAGACGAAAACGTACCTATGCGTGTTCTAATAACTCATCGTCCAACAAAAGCTACGTCCACGTCCAACAAAAGCTACTCTTAGGGGGCCGAGTCACCTCCGTCCGTAGGAGTATACCCTGAACTCTGAAACCCTACACGTGGCCCCTGGGTGGTGCTAAACAGGTGACATGGTGGGAGACAATCGTCGAGGCTAGAATGACCACCCATCAGCTGAAGACGAGTCGCCAAGCGTCCGTGTTCCGACTCGAAGAAGCTGATGTAGCCTTAGTGAAGACGGGTCGAATCAGTTGCGCTCTGACAATCGGGACGATCTGACACACACTGACGTTTCTGCATCTGGTGGCTAGTCATGGAGGTTAGCGGGATCCGAGGCACGGTGCACCGCTGGCCGACCGCTGGTCAGTAGGGGGCCCAAGTAGCGCGCTAGCCACTCGCGAAAGGCTGCCCCGCCAACCAGCGAAAAATCCCAAGTTGCGCCATAGTGCCGGTTGGCGACCGGACGAGAGGGCCCTATGGACAACTTGGGGGGGCTCGGGCGTCCCCGCAGTCGCCAGACTAGTCCCCAATAATGCGGCTGCTAAGTGTGTGTCTCTGGTCCTGATGTTAAGCGCCTCGATTCACTGCCGTCTTCATACCTACTTCACTCTCCTATAAAACAAAATATGAAAGCAAGATACAGAAATAAGGTTGCACAGCGGCAGCACTCCCTCTCGCTAAAAGTGGACCTCACCAACATCAGAGGTCTCCACTCAAATCTCGCTGCAGTCCACTTCCACCTTGAGACTCATAAACCCTGTATCTTGTTCCTCACGGAGACGCAGATAAGATGTCCGTCTGATTTGGCGTACCTATCTTATCCCGGCTACACCCTGGAGCACAATTTTAAAGCTCGGTCAGGTGTGTGCGCGTACGTCCGAGACGACATCTGTTGTCGGCGTCTCCGGTATCTTGAAGACCCCCATTTTTCCGTACTATGGATGCTGGTGGACACAGGCCCAGGGAAGCTTCTCTATGCATGTGTCTACCGAGCGCACAGCGGAGACCAGGAGACGATCAGGCTCACAGAGTACCTTAGTGAGGTGGCGGACGCTGCTCAACACAAATACCCTTCCGCTCAGCTTGTGTTACTGGGGGATTTTAATGCTCACCACCAGGAGTGGCTATACCCATACCAGTGCACTGACCTCGCTGGGAGAGAGATGCGTAAACTCGCTATAGCATTGAATCTCACCCAGCTGGTTCAAGGAGCGACGCGGGTTCCTGATGTTGAGAGCCATACAGCCAATTGCTTGGACCTTCTGCTGACAACAGATCCAGACCGTTACTTGGTAGCGATTTCCTCACCGCTTGGCAGCTCCGATCACTGTCTGGTGAAATCTGTATCTGTCTACTCGCCGCCCGATCCCAGTCCTAGGGGCTCTCGGCGCGTGTGGCAATACAAGTCAGCAGATTGGGATGAGATGCGTTCCTTTTTTGCGTCTTATCCTTGGCGGCCTGTCTGTTTTTCTTCTGAAGACCCTTCGACCTGCGCGGATGCTGTGACTGATGTGTTGCGTCAGGGAATGGAGTACTTTATTCCATTCTCGGACGTAGCCATGTCCGGCAAAGCTCAGCCCTGGTTCAGGGCCGATTGCAGACGTGCTGAAGCGCTAAAGCATGAAGCATATCTGGCTTGGGTTGACGCTCGACACCGCAAAGCGAAGGACGTATCAGAAAAGAAGAAAGCCTTTAACCGGGCCGCCAAGTCCTGCAAGAAGGCTCTACGGAAAGCTCGATTCGACCACGTTAGCCGTATAGGGAACAAACTGGCTTCTTACCCCTCTGGTAGTAAAGCGTTTTGGTCCCTGGCAAAGTCGGTTTAATCGAATTTCTGCCGCCCCTCACTTCCCCCATTGCTGAAACCAGACGGGACGCTGGCTCACACCGCCGTAGAGAAAGCGAACCTATTTGCCACTCTATTTGCGGAAAATTCTCGTCTGGATCCCGCCAGCGCAAAACCTCCCAGTCTACCTGGATACGAGGCGAATATGCCGGAAATTCGCATCCGTCAGACGGAGGTTCTTAAAACGCTGCGGAATCTTGATGTGAATAAAGCCAGTGGCCCTGATGGAATTCCATCCATAGTTCTAAAAACCTGTGCGCCTGAACATGCTCCTGTTTTGACACGCCTCTTTCGCCTTTCGATGACGACTGGAAAAGTACCGAAATCTTGGAAGCTTGCCAACGTGCAGCCTGTGCCCAAAAAAGGCAGTCGTGCCGACCCTTCCAACTACAGGCCAATTTCAGTCACGTCCATACTCTGTAAGACTATGGAACGTGTACTGAACAGCCGGCTCCTGGCACACCTAGAAGCGAATGACCTCCTCAGTGACCGTCAGTACGGGTTCCGCCGAAACCGGTCCACTGGGGATCTTCTAGCGTACGCCACCTACATCTGGAGCGAGGCCATCGAGAATCATGTTCTAGCTTTGTACGATTTCCATGCCCCAAAAAAAACATTTAAAATTAAGACAGAACAATATCCATGGATAACGCACAATATTAAATTAATAATGAAGGATAGGGACGATGCACAAACTCGGGCGAGATTAACTAAACACGTATCACATATACGTTATTACAACGAGCTCAGAAACTACGTCAAAGGAGCTCTCAACCGAGAAAAAAAAGCTTACTTTGATAGTTATATTAATGCTAACACAAACAACCCTAAGGTCCTCTGGAAACATTTAAAAAAACATATACGGATAAATCCGCAAAGAGAATCGCTCTTACCGCCCCATTTGCGTGATCCTGATAGCATTTATATGCACTTCCTTAACACTCCGGGTCCTAGACACTCACCACCAACATACATATCATACTTCGAATCACATCGATATAATAATGATGCAGCCCTTACTTTGAAGCCAGTTACTGATGAAGACGTATGGAAAGCCATTCGAGAATTATCATCGCAAGCTATAGTGATGATATCTCGCTTGACATGCTAAAATTAACTACACCATCAACCTTAAAAATAATAACACACATCATTAACATCTCAATTTCCTCGAACACTTTCCCTACGTTATGGCGGAACGCACTAGTACAGCCGATTCCAAAAAAAGATCATCCTGACACATATAAAGATTTAAGGCCAATCAGCATTTTACCGTGTATGTCAAAAATACTGGAAAAAATTGTTCACAGACAAGTCGTAGAATACCTGGAGACTAATCGAATCTTACCAGATCTACAGTCGGGTTTTAGACGACAACGCGGTACTGCTACAGCACTAACGGATGTAGTAGATAACATAATTAGAGCACAGGATAGAGGTATGAGCACAATTCTTGTATATCTCGATTATTCACGCGCCTTCGATACCCTGAACATACCTTTATTACTTGCTAAACTATCTTATTATGGATTCACACAAAATGCTGTGTCATGGTTCGACAGTTATCTTAACAATCGAACTCAAACTGTTATGATCAAGGGAGAAAACGGTGCGGGGATATTTTCACAGTGTAGGTCTGTCGAACGAGGTGTTCCCCAGGGTTCAATTTTAGGTATTACCTTTATTATTTATCTTATACACTGCAGACATTATTAATAATTTTCAATTTTGTAAATTTCATTCCTACGCTGATGATATACAATTATATCTCTCTTTCAAGCCCGATGATACACACGACTGCTTAGTTAAACTTAATGGTGATCTAAATCGAATTTCTACCTGGTCAGCAAATAATACCTTAGTGCTCAACGCTGACAAAACAAAATTTATGATTTTAGGTACACCAAAACAAGTAAAAAGTATAGAGCAGCAAAACCCTGTAATAAACATCCAAGGTACTGTCATAGAGCGTGTACGTGAAGCTCGTAATCTAGGAGTCATATTCGACGAACAGCTTAGATTCGAAAAATACATTAATTCAATAATTGCAAACTGCTTTTACCGTCTGAAAGTTTTGTACAACATAAGGTCACATTTGAACACAGATCTGCGTATAAAGCTTTGCGAATCACTCATACTAGCAAAATTTAACTATGCCGATGTGATGTATGGCCCTAGATTGCTGGCACGCACAAAAAATTCAATACAGCGAATACAAAATGCCTGCGCTCGATTTTGTTGGGACATACCAGCTCGGACCCACATAACACCTGTCCTTAAGTCCCACAAAATCTTAAACATGGAGAGTAGGCGGCGACTGCACCTCGCTTCCCTACTTTTTAACGTGATCCTGACTAAAGCTCCCGCCTACCTCTACAACAAACTCAAGTGGATGGATGACGGCAATCGGTTATATGAAACACGGGCGTCTATGTATAAGCTCTCAGTTCCCAGAAATTACACAGCGGCATTCAGGGGAAGCTTCACATACAGCGCTACTAGGTGCTGGAATAATTTGCCTCCACCAATAAGAAATTGTAAAACACTACAGAATTTTAAATTTAAGTACAAAAAAGTTGTTCTTGCACAATTTCTTAACCAGCCCTAATAGCGCTAAATGTATACGCTCATATCATTATGTATATATTTATATGTGTATGTACATTTCATTTTTATATTTAGACATAATATAATATATTGTTTCTTTTTATTTTAATTATAACTATCTTACTTATCTTTTATTCACCTATCTCAAAATTATAATAAGCGTTTATGCTATTTATTTTACCACCCTAAAAAAACCGTTCTGGTGCTCCAAGCGTAGCAAGTCGAGGGGACTACTGAAAACCGGCGCCTCTCCACTAATACGGAGAGGCAAATGCTGAGTAGTCCACCTTATCACAAATACTGACCAAATACTAGAATATATCTGATGTAATATTTATTTTTTTTATTTTCTATTGTTCTTAAAATGTATTAGTTGTAAGCTAAAATGTTGTATTTGTGATTAAATGTATTTTCTTTCTTTCTTTCTTCTTTCAAGCACTTGCTGTCTCCCTTGATATCTCGAAGGCCTTCGATAGGGTCTGGCATGATAGTCTTATTGGCAAGCTTCCATCCTACGGTCTGCCTGCTGGTCTCTGCGCCTGGATCTCAGATTTTCTGAGAGACCGGTCGCTTCGGGTAGTCGTCGACGGCTGCTCGTCCGACCAAATGGCTATAAATGCCGGAGTCCCTCAGGGATCAGTTCTCTCCGCAACACTCTTCCTGCTACACATCAACGATCTGCTGAAACCCGGTATCTATGGGTACGCAGACGATAGCACTGTTGTGGAGAGATATGTATCCAGCGCGCGAGCCAGTACGGCACAAATTCAGTCTCTACGGGAGGCGATGGTTGATCGCATGAACTTGTCCTTACAGGCGGTCTCCGACTGGGGCGATGCCAATCGGTCAAGTTCAATGCGTCTAAGACCCAGGCGTGTCTATTCTCCGCTAAACGGAGTCCATTCCACCTGACTCCGAATTTCCAAGGTGTGTCCGTGCCGATAACTAACCACCTCGAGCTTCTTGGTATCACCTTAACGCCCACTCTGAACTTTGGTTCCTTCATTGAATCTAAAGCCCAAGTAGCCTCAAAAAAGCTTGGAATTCTGGCGAAGGTGAGACAGTATTTCAGCCCGGGACAGTTGCTCAACCTTTATCAAGCACAAGTCCGATCGTGCATGGAATACTGCTCTCACCTCTGGGACGGTTCCGCCAAGTACCAGCTGGAGGCGCTTGAGGCGATAGAGAGGCGTGCCAAGAGGCTCATAAACGACGATGACCTAGTAGGCAAAAAGCTCCAAAGCCTCGGTCACCGCCGGCAGAGTGGCCAGCTTATCGGTCTTCTATCGGATACACTTTGGAGAGTGCGCTGCGGAACTGCACTATCTCGTTCCGCCATCCCCGTTCTTCCATCGATCGTCGAGGCGCACAGATTCTAGGCATCGCCATATGGTGGACGTTCCATGTACCCGGACTAAGCGGTTCGGTTCCACATTCTTTATCCGAACCGCGAGGGACTGGAACATGCTTCCTGAGTCTGTGTTCCCCGACGAGTACAATATGGGGGTCTTCAAGCGTAGAGTGAACAGGTACCTTCTAGGGAAGCGCGTTCCATCTTAGACCACATCTCAGCTTAACATCAGGCGAGATTGTGGTCAAGCGCTTCCCTATTACCAATAAAAAAAAAAAAAAATAGAAGATCAACGACTGCAGCATTCGAAACTCGTGAACAATTTGTGTCTTATTTTAATCAATAAATTAATTTTTTACTTACCAGTTTCATTAATTTCTTCTCCGATTTGTGCCCACAATTTTGCCTTCATTGATAATATATCTTTATATCAACTATCCTTCGTATTATATAAGCATGGATATTTTCTTACCAATTCTATCAAATTTTCGGTCATTATGCAGTATTTTATTATTATTTTACGCCTATTAACTCCGACGCTAAAATAAAATTTGTAAAAAAATACAACACCCGACGTTAAAGCGTCCTAACGCCGCGACAGAGCGTTGCGTACTGCTAGCGCCGGCGCTCTGTTTGACGGTATTCTACGATGGTAGTACAACACATCTTAGCGTCATAGCGCGGCGTCAAGTTAACGCTCTGACGCGCGCTAAGTACGCGTCCTGTCTGACAAAGCCTTTATACTTTTTGTAGGTATGAAAGTACCTACATTTAAATAGACATGTTTGTATCTGCCTTTTTGAATGAGCCTACTTTTAGAAATTTTACACTATGTGGTAGTCCTTAATTGGATTTTCGATTTCATATTATGTGGCCTCACTATAATAATTATCTATTAATATTGAGTAATGTATCACTTAACATGATATTTTATATAATACAAAGAACTTTATAAATTGATCTATGGTCTAATATAATAAGGACATTCGCGTAAATTAAATATTTCGTACATATTTACCTACTACAAAAAAAATACATTTCTCTCTCACAAGTTAAATTGCGTTTGTCAAAGTATATTTTTCTTTCGAATTATGCCTCTGGATAACGTATCCATGATACTGTTTAAATTTGCACCCGTAGGCTTGGAAAGTAATTTAACTTTTGCCCCTGACTGCAATAAAAGTGACGGGGAAACTATATTCTGAAGTCAATTTGAAAAACCGTGAACTCCCATGGAAATTATGACAAAATATAACATTCATTTTCATATTGGATATTCCAAAGTTTTGAGCTGTTAAAAAAAAACATGGTTGCGGACAGGTTGATTGTCAAATTAAAACTTAGATTCACGTAAAATAGAATTAAAACGTTTTTATTTGTATTTATAATAATTTTTGATCATCTTTAACTATAAAATAAACTAATACATTGATCTCATTGCCCATCTTGAACTGTAAAATATAAACTAATAACTGTTCTCATCGAAACAAAAAAATCCACATTAATTGTGCGTCGTAATTCCATCAGCAACATAGCAAATCCAATTTGAAGTCAAACAAAACCCCAAAAGTGAAAAAAGAACTTAATCGTCGAAGTTAAACGAACCCTTGTCAACAGTTAAAGCTCTTGAGTGATTCAAGTAGCAGAGTATTCAGCGAACGATTAATGACGCATTTCATGAACTCTGCAGGGGAGACCCATGGACATTTGTTTGTGTAAATGACAACGTTGACTCTATTGAGTATCCGAACACTGAAAAATAAAGTGTGCAATGTGTATTGAGTGACCCTGGCAATAAATTACTTTACATCCCATCTATATAACTATATTATAGTGTATGTAGGTACCTACTGTCGTGTTAAATGGTATGGTACAATAAATAGTTAAATAAATTATAAAGAAGAAAAAAGTTGTAAGACGTGGGCGATGGCAAAATGTTTCATGTTTATATATGAAACCTAGAAGTAAAGAACTTTGTTAGTAAGCGACCTGCACCGCCCACGAATATTTGCATTGGTTAATGTCTTATTAAAGGTGTTGCAGGTTGATAATATCCATATTTTATCAATAAACCTGAAAGATATAAAAAAAAACATATAGATACGACATAAATAAAGACTGGAAGAAATTAGGAAAAGGATATGAGCCTATGTTTCAATTATTATCAAATGTTACTTGGGAATTGCTAACTTTGGGCACAAGGCGAAGATATTTAGATTACAAAATTCTAACAGCAAACAAAGGAAATAGCAAATAAAGGAGAAATCACGCCTTCTCACGACACAGATGTGTTTAACGGGCCCGCGACAAATTGTTTTATCGAATATTACTTTCTGAGGCGCTTGACAACCAGCCTTTTGGAAATATGGGATATAATAATAGAATATACGATATAAAAATAGAATGTGGAAAAAAGTGAATATGAATAATTACATGTCAAAAAGTATTTAAATATTATAGAAGATAGTGTCAAAAATATACACGTACATGAAAAAACGGTTATTTTGAGTTTTAACTTAATTAGCTGTTATCATAGCCCGCTGTTGATCAATACATTTTAGTATATTTTGTCTGTAATAATAATGCTATGCTTAAAATTAAAAAAATAATATATAATAATATATTATAGTCATTTATAAAAGTAATTCAACTCGAGTATATGACAATTATTTTCAAAAGTAGTTCTCACATCAGTTTCTTAACTTCACACAGACAAAGAAATATAATTTAAAAATAATATAAAACCTCGGGTATTATTTGTATATTATAGCTTAGCAGGTTAAAAATCCGCGTATTCATAGGAAGGAATATAGAAATTAAAATTATAGCTCAAGAGGCTAAAAATAAAACCCACGTGTTTATATAGTCTAGGAATTAAAAATATACTTAAGAGGCTAAAAATAAAATCCAGATATATATAGCCAAGGGGCTAAAAATAAGGTCTCAAAACTAGCTAACGCGTGCACACCTCCGCCCACACTCGACCGAATTTCCATTTTTCTAATGGAACTCGTGTGTGTTCCAATTACTGCATTAGAAGCGTACCTTTGGCTGTTAAAATTATTATATTATGATACTTTTAGATGGTATTAAAATGACGATTAAAAGATGCATAGAGTATTATGCGTATTATTAAATTTAATCGACATTGTTTGTAACAGATTTTCATTAGACAAGGCACACTTTTATTTAGATTTTTTGGTGTTAATTTCATAAATAACGAATCATACAGTAAATAAAACATTCAAAATATTTAAACGTAATTTACAATTTAATATTTCTATAATATAACGTTCTTTGTCAATATAAATGAAAGTGTCCATCAAGAGTCGTAAAGATAATTCACACAATCTTTTCGCAAATTATCAGGCTGCAGACATTATCTAAAACTATCAATAAATCAATTTAATTAATTTAATTCTTAGTTTGGTAACTGTACCAGAAATCGCATGGGCCACTTTATTCATAAGTTTCTCGTATTCCTTAAAAAGTATACTTAACCTATACTATATCATCACTTTGAAAAAAGCCCAATATTAACAATTCATTTTCAAATTACGCATAAATATATTTATAATTTAACCATTCTACACAGTCCAATTTATTACAGTATATTTACATAAAACCATTTTATTGCTTGCGTCTAGGCTATTAACTATTCGCAAACGAACAATATTTGCCAAACGAATTGGGGATGTTTGATTATTGCTAAAGTTTCATTTCTATTTGATCCCAAGATTATATTAATAGCTTTTCAGATCATAACATCGGTTGTGTAATTCGTGGGAGTTCCTTTTTACCCGACATCGGTAGAAAGATGATTATGTGTTTTGAGGCTAAACTATATTCCTACTCGTAGACTAGCTTGATAGAGTTTTATTTGGTTTCATTTTTTAAAGATGTTTATATCTGTACTGTTTTCACAATTTTGACGGATTCTGACTAGTTTTTAGGTGCACGTAAAAAAAATACTTTAAACTACAACAAATACCACTAGCCACTATCTAAAATAGGAAATGGCAATAGGTATACTTATTTGAATCTTTAAAATACAAATAATATCCAATAACGTTATATAAACCACCTATACTTACTTAGTTACGTATGTCGCTATCCAAAAATATATTTCGATCAATCCCATGCGAGTATTTTGTCACAGATATAAACAAACTTTACAATTACCATGGGTATTCAAAGACACTAACATTGAGATTGACACCAATAAATTCGTATTTAAAAAACATTTATTGAAGGGAAAATAACTTTTTTCTCAAATGGACGAAACTTTGTACTTAATCTTTCGTCTCACCGCGTTTAGGACATAGCCAGATAGAGATGCGAATAAACTACCTATATTTTTTGAAATGAATCTTCTTTAGGCGCGTTGAGAATAAAATTTCAAAGTCGCATCATGGAAATACCGTCACGTCATGGAGTAAAGCGACGATTTTGGTATCTTTGAATCTTACCAAAGAAGTTTCACTTCTGACACGTGTGTTCGGCATACACTTTTTATTTCATTTGTACTTTTTAAGCGCAATAATATAGTACTAGCCCAAGCCCGTGGTAGTTCTTATCTGAGTCCAGAGTGCAAAGACAACACGCCTCATATGATTGAGGTTTTTGACCATAATAAGCCACTGTGATGTGGTTGATGCGATGCCTTTAAATATTATAAAGGTACTAAGTACGTATACGTTGAAATTAACTTTAGCTTTGCTTTAGCAACTCATAGCTCTCTCTTTGACTAAAACCTCTAGTGACATAACTTTACAGTTACAAAACACTCCAGATTCCAGAAACTTAGATGTTTTTATTATCCCGAGTGTTTATTTGTGAATATTATCGAAACTTTCCGATGTTTTCGCTCTGCGGGTAAATATCCACATAATACGGCATTTTATTACTATTATCTAAGCCAATGAGATTACCTAAGTTTGCAAGTTTGCGTTTCTAAGATTGGTAAATGAAGTGACTACGTACGGTAGTAACTTACTTTTGTTGAATACTTTTTACTAGTGGCTTCTTTTGTGTGGTTGAAAAGTTTCTTCATAGATTCTGATATGAGTTAACTGAATCTAGTGGGTGGTATTGATGTTCTTATTACTTGATGTTTGTGATAAGCCATCAAATTCTCTTTTTTTCCGATTTAGTAATACAATGCGTACTTACTGTACGAACATGCTCAGTTAGATTTCTGAAATCCCAGGCCTATAGGCCTTAGGCCATCTTAATTCTAATATACGTAATATCTATAAATTAAAAATGAATCGCACAATATGTGGTAAACGCATAACTCAAGAACGGCTGAACTGATTTCGTTAATTATTTTTTGGAATATATCTTGAAGCACGAGGATGGTTTTTATGGATAGAAAACGTAAACCTATACCATGAGCGAAGCCGGGGCGGACCGCTAGTAATATAATAAAAATAGTAATAAAATTGTGTCTACAATAAAGACATAGACATAAATAGTAAAAGTACACTAGTATATAAATATCTAGCATGAAAAATAATAAAATGGAATAGAAAAGAATATAATAGAATATATAGATCAAACAATCCTCATTACTTCACCTATCCATACGATTACATAACATGTAACGAAACGCAAATGGCGGTAAATCAGTCGCAATGGAAATTTGTCTCGTCAATTTATGCGCAGAGAATAAATCTAAGGGGTACGGTGTTCCAATAAAGTGTGGCCAAAGATTAGATAGCGGGAGATGTGAGAAGAGTGAAATAATGTCGCTAGCTGTTCTGATGTTACCATGTGTGCGCTTTATGTTTGTTGGTGTGTGTTAGAGATATAGCTTGTTTTGTTACTTGCTTGTTTTATTGTCCTACAAAATAAATATTAGGTAATTTTAATAATTGTTCATACTGTATGTAACCAGTTTTAATATGGAGGAGTATTTTTAGATTCTGGTGTGATTAACGCGTGAACATAAAACCGACAGGTCCTAAGTTTGTTTCCCCGTGGAGACGAAGAAAAAAATTTCTCGGTCTGATGAGGCACAGAAGAAGGCTGAGGTAAAAACGTAAACCACAATGAAAGCTTACGTTGTACGTGTACGTGTCGTTTTTCCATGTAACATCTGTAACTTAATCTATGTCGCGGCGGCAAGTGTGTGTGAGTTCGACATTTCATTATCAAAACGAGGGAATCTTTCACTAAAGGCGGCGTCATTTGATTTTGCGGTTATCTACGCTCTATAAGCTCTTCTATTTGATAGAATCGTATGAGACATTTCAATAGATAGTAATCAATTTGTACCTTTAACTGATTACAGATCAGATCAAGAGTTGGTCAGCTGACGTCACAGTGTGGACTTTGGACTTTGCTGTTTGGTCCTGAAATTTTCTACCTTTGTTGATGAATTTTATAACTGACAGGAAAAGATCAACGAGTCCGTCAATTTCATATTAAGTTTATATGTTATTGATACGCTATATTATCTTTGGTATATGATATGGTGATAAATAGCATTCCTATTCTGATATTTTCATAACGAATAAAGCTTCTACCAGTATTGAACAAATATTTTTCTATTGTTTAAACGCATATAAAAACAATCAAATAAATTATTTATGATTCATATCAATTGAATAAAATTGTCAACGAACAAAGGCCTTTAAAGAATATTCACAAAAATATGCATCGTGTAAATGAGAGATATTATTTGAAAATATAAAAAATCTAAATATTGCTTATATTTTTTTCAGTGTCAGAAGCAAAAAGATGCGTCAAAGAGTTAATTTTCGACTTTCAATTAACTTTTTTTTTCGAAACTGTAGTTTTTAAACCTTTTACAATTATGTGCCCGACAAAATAGACTGGACAGAATGATACAGTTTATTTTTTGGATAAAAGTTACCAAACATTTTTTATAACATTTGTGATAATAATTTTCTTCTATTGTAATATACTTACGAATATTATAGAGTGGAAAGATTTTTGCTCGTTACGATTTGACTCAAAAACTACTGGAACCATTTAAAAAGGTTCATACATTAAATAAATAATAATAATAAATAATTCAGGACAATTTTCACACACGGCATGATCTGATCCCATACTAAGCTTTCGCTTGTGTTATGGAAACCAGATGGCTGATAAACATACATATATAATTTTAAATACATACTTATATAGATAATTAACACCCAGACACAGAGCAAACATCTATGTTCATCAGTTATCAGGAATCGAACCCACGACCTCTGGCTTGGAAGGCAAGGCAGGGCCACTACCAACCAAGCCAACCGGTCAGTCAAAATCAAAATATTATAAAGGATATTCACAATAATTATGATTATGTTTGTTATTACTGAATTCTAAAGGAGGATTTAATAATTCCCGGAATCTTGGTGTTTAGCTTGTTGACATTCGAGCGAACAGGTTTTATGTTTCGTTTATAAAATAAACAGATAAAAGTATTTGTGAGGACATCAGGTGAAAAAATGAATAAAATAATATAAAAAAAACATTTTTGTGTTGTACCTACTTTTAAATTATTAATACAAAATCTTTATCCACTATTGTACAAATTAATTTATTTCTGAAGTTGAAGTTAGTTACTTTGTGATAGTTTTAGAAATGTATATTGTATTTTCTCTATAAAATCGAACGAAATCTATACTATAATATTATAAAGCTGAAGAGTTTGTTTGTTTGTTCGTTTGAACGCGCTTATCTCAGGAATTACTGATCCGATCTGAAAAATTCTTTCGGTGTTAGCCCATTTATCGAGGAAGGCTATAGGCTATATATTATATCATCACGCTAAGACCAACAGGAGCGGAGTACTGCGGGTAAAACCGCTGGGTGCAGCTAGTGACAAATAATAATGATGCAACGTGTACGATGTTTAAATAATAAAAATATATAGCAGGTGATAAAAATCAATACGCAACATTTTTGAACGATTGCAATTTCGCTTTATCAGTACAATACAGTTCTAGTCACATAAAATAATATCATATTGGTTTGTGGTTTCAGTGTGGTATTTAAATAGTTCAAATAGCCATAATTAATACGTCTATTAGAATACTGAAATATGTAAACCAATTTAATAATACATTCATTCATTATTTAGATAGGTTACAACCTTATATAATAATTTAGGCATTGGATAATCAATTTTATTTCAAAATCGATTCATATTATTTGTTATTTAAGTACCTACGTTTTTAAACTTAATAATTGATTTTATGGAAACATGAAAAATTACTAGACTACACTATAGTCATAAACTATAGACACTCTTCAACCACGAAAACCATAAAAAACACACACACACAAACAATATTCAACACTGTTGATAAATTTATCTATACAAATATAATAAAGATGAAGAGTTATTTCGTTTGATAATCCATATATTATGAGGAAGGCTATAGGCAAGCCACATCATAGTTTTTTTTTTTAATTTCAGCTTTGCAGGGCAGTAGAAGGCGAAATATTGTGGACATGTTTAGCAGGCAAGACAAATAGCAGAGCAATGAGGGTAAAACCGTGGGACGTACCTTCTTTCACACACAATTCAGAATCATTAGACTAACAGATAAACGAATTTTTAAAATAATTTTGATTTAAATTTTATAGTATTTTAAGCAATTATTGTATTTTTTATTTTGTTTTAAAGTAGTATTTTATATTGTATTTTAATATTATTCGTGCAAAAAAATAAATAAAAGCCAAAAATGTCTTTGGACTATAATCCAGAGGTGGCACGAACACCCTGTGATGACGGGTGTCTTTTATAAAAAAAAAAAAAAAACAGATAAACGACAATTCACAAGAATAAATATTGAATGAACAAACAAACTCCTAAACTACATACACGAGTACACAATTAAATCAACAGAGCTTAATGAAAATTCGATTCAACTTTTAATTAACGATGTCACGGCTAATGAGTGGACAGATTCGGGGCTGTTTAATCTCCAATTAATTCCTTTAATTATCTTCACACCTGATTTTGACAGAAATTTTTACTTAAACTATGAGTCTAAAACTATATTATATGAAACCATATTTTATAATATAAGTATAATATAGGACCTAATAAAATAGGCAAGATACCTAGTACATCCATTATTGTTAATTAACAGTAAATAACTATTACTAAATAAACATTATTTCTTTATTTCTTTCTAAATGGGAATGTTACAACATGTCAGGACACTTTCAAAATCACTCAAGTTTAAATGTTAACGTATACCTACGTTAAAAAACCGGCCAAGTGCGAGTCGGGCTCGCGCACAAAGGGTTCCGTAGCAGCAAATATAATAAATTACAGTTAAATCAACCTATCTCAAAAACTATAAGAGATACTTTGATCAAACCAAAAATCGTTGAAAGAGTTAATTAGCATGCATCACCTCTATTTTTTTTAGAATTTTATACCCCGTAGTTATAAAAATAGAGGGGGGGGGGACATACTTTTTACGACTTTGAGAGCTGATATCTCAAAAACCGTTCACTTTAAGAAAAATGTTTTTTAGAAAACTTTATATCATTTTAAAAGACCTTTCCATTGATACCCCACACGGGTATGTACATCGAAAAAAAAAATTTCATCCCTCAGTTACATGTATGGGGGGCCCCACCCCCAATTCTTTTTTTTACTATTTAGTGTCATATTTTTGTAGCGGTTCATACAACACATATTCCCATCAAATTTCATCACTGTAGTACTTATAGTTTCCGAGTAAATCGGCTGTGACAGACGGACAGACGGACAGACGGACAGACGGACATGACGAAACTATAAGGGTTCCGTTTTTGCCATTTTGGCTACGGAACCCTAAAAATCTATTCAGGGACTATAATTTTAATTTTTATAGTTGACTAAAATATTTGCTAATTACAGTCACATCCATCTATTTACCGGTTTTAGCTTTACTTTTCTCCAAAAATAAAAAAAATAATACAGATTATTTCGTTTCAAAACACCTATCCTTTTTGACACCGTAAAAATCAAAAAAAGTTACTAAGTAATGTTCTAAGAAACAACGGATAGGAGATTATCAATTCGTAGCCAATTTTTTTAAATTCACATTTAAACCTTCATTTGTCGGAATGAAAACACAAAATCGTTTAGATTTTATTTTATTTTTATTTGACCAAGAACAATGTTGATTTTCACAGATACAAAATGTAGAACACCTGCCACCTGACCAGTATTTGGGATGAACGGACCATTATCACTAGGGATGTAACGATACCGATACCGATACCGATATATCGGCCGATATAATCGGCAAGCCGATATATCGGTATCGCCGATAATAAAACAACCGATACCGATATCAAACAATTCAAAAAACCGCGCCCAATGAACGATGCGGGAAGCCGCCTGCGCGTGCGCACTTTGTTTTCTGAAAAAACTCTACCAATAGTAAACTTTTATTAGGTACTGATTGTATGTGTATTACTTAAAGTTGTACTGACTTTGTAAAATAATAATACTAAAAGAAATGGTTTTGTTGTTTTTTGATTTGGCATTTTTATTTAAAAGAATACGATTAACAGTTGAGTCTCTGTTAAATGTTGGTAACTTTTTATGCATAATTCACTATTTATTTTTCTACCAAGCCATCGATATCGGTATCGGTATCGGTATCGCCGATACATTACTACAAATATCGGTATCGGTATCGTATCGGCAAAATCATGTATCGTTACATCCCTAATTATCACGATATTAACCCGTACCTGCGATCATGGAAAATAGAACATTATTTTTTCATTACAGCACATTTATACAACCATGAATAGAAATGCTACAAAAAAAGACGTGTGGCACTCGGAGACTGCCGCGGTAAAGCTATTGCATAGCATGCCTTCAAGCCACACCTCCGTGTCCGTCAGAGTGGGGAGCGTGAGGTTTTTTCGTTACGGAATTTCTCGATTCGGTCCCCGCGCTCAAGGCCCGCGATAGAAGCTATGCAATAGCTTAAAATAAGTTACTATTCTATTCCTAAGGTCTTTTAATTCATTCATTTTTTTAATGGAATAACATTATAAAAGTATTTTGATATTTTGTACATCCATATCGTAGCGATGCAAGAGCAGAATATTTTCGTATATTACTGATTTCTCCAATTTACCTTTAAATATAACCGTCAAAAATACAAAAAATACTAGCAAATTTCATTCAGCGAAAAAAAAAGAACAATTTAGAATAGCGTATGCAAATATCGTCCGGCCTACCGTTGGCGGGTTGATTTCAGTTCAACGAACAAACGACATTGTTTATGCTTTTTATTCTTTTTTCCACATACCAGCCGATATAAGCCACCTGGCTTCAGAATCAATACTAGATGACAGATCGCACTCAATCTAATAATGTTTACGAGAATTCTTTTTGCGACAATTTTTGTGTGTGTTTTCGCGCAAGATTATTATGAAGGTAAGTTTTCTACTTCATTTTGCATTGTTGTTTTAAGGTATATTCTGTATGAGTAAGATATATCTTCGATGCTTTAAAGATAATTCATCGTAATTAGGTATTTATAATCATAATAAAGTGTAACTTATAGAATTATATTCATACATTGTAATGAAGAGCACTTAATATAGAAGAATTATATTTTCAGCTTGACAATGAGTTCTTTTATAAGGATAAAATAAAAACGAGCAAGTTACAAAATTTAATACAAAACAACACCTTAAAGCCCATTAACATACAAACGTTCGCGATCTAATATAATTCTCTCAAAAGATTATTCAAGAGACCTTAAAACCTCTTCAGTACCGTCTTTGTCTGACGCAGAAAATCATTAAAGAAATACACAGCAGATAAGATCCAAAGTGTGTAATTAAGATAAGAAAAATGCGTTCAAATACCCTCATTCCTGTTTCAGAGCGGCATAAATATCAATACCGGACGCAAATGGAGTACCTTAACGAAATACCGAGCAAATTCGAGGTCAAAGGGAACAACGCAATCACTGAATTCAATAAATACTTGACGAGCATTCAAGAGTTGGCGAAACGCGACAATTTGACGATCATCTACAAGGTGAAAGTCGAAATAGTGAACCCGAAAATGAAACGATCAAAGAAGAAGCAATCAAAGAAAACAATATCGAAGAAATACAACGTACCGTTAAAGAAGCAGAACATGAAATTGTCACACTTCGAGATGATTTTGCGTAAACGCATGAACGAGATAGAACAACAACAACAGCGGGCGGAGAATTATCTATCAACAACAGAGAAACAGAGGATTCTGTTGACAACAAAGCCGCCTTCGTTAGGAAAATATAAGCCTATAATTAGGAGCGTCCGGACTAATTACACGAAAATCGTTAGGCCTGTGAAGAACAAAGTGATAACATTGAGTTAGTTTAAATTTTAAGGTGATTTTGTAAATAAATTGTTTTGTATGGAAATGTCTATTGTTTGGGATTATTTGCTATATTGTAGTTGTACCGAACATAATATTAGAAATATAGTAGAGTATTATTTTTTAAGTAAGAAGTAAATTTCACATTCAGGGTTAAACATTCATTTCTATAATATCAA
>CAJQZM010040292.1:16540-29332 GCA_907164665.1 Colias nastes | reverse complement strand
AATTTTTAAATAGATAAAAAATGTCTACCTTATTGAAGTTGCGGTGAACAGTTTATAAATAAAGTCGAAAATATACTACACTAGGGGTCTATAACACTTATTGAAGACCGGAGTCCCTGAAGTGGGAACAAGTTTGAATTGGTGATATTATTTAAAAGAAGCTGAGGCGATTTCCCTCTTCGTATAATCATTTTGAATCTATCAAGGAAATAAAAGTAAAAAGTTTTTCGATTGCTCCTAATACACTGTGTTTACACTATTGTGTGAACACTGTTGTGTCTACAAAAATTATTGAGAAATTGTTATAAATACCGAAATTTCATAAATAATACTTTATAATCTTCATCAAATTTTAGAAAATATAAACAACTAGCTTTACGCCCCCGGCTTCGCCCGCTTTGTCTAATACCTAATAAATTATATACTAAAACCTTCCTCTTGAATCACTCTATCTAATAAAAAAAAATGTGTGCGTGTACTAGTGTACACACGTAAGAAGTGAAATTTCTTTATGACCTTATTTTTCAAAAAAGAATTTACTATATGCAACTTTACAGAAATACGTCGAATCACGCGTGGTAGGAATAAGAAAAGATGGCGCGTAACGGAAAAATGTTACACTAAATTTTTTTCCAACCCCGATAAAGAAGTTTCACTTCAAAAACCGCATCAACATAAGTTGCGTAGTTTTAAATGTTTAAGCATGCAAGGGGACATAGGGACCGAGAAAGCGACTTTGTTTTATACTATGTAGTGATTATTTAATCAACAACAAATTATTCAATACAGTAATTAGCTTACTGTTTATTTTACATCGCAATTTAATTGATTACTTATGTAATTAAAATTAACAAATTCCGTTAGTACCTATATTCGATTCATCTGTGTTGGAAATTCGAAATTGTGTTTGTATACTCTGTATGCCAATAATAATACCAACTTATTATATTTAGAAACATATTATTATATGTTACATTTTATTGAAATTTTGACAGTCTCCGTGATAAATATGGAGAAGATAATAATAAAAGTGCGTCTTGTAGAACATAATATACATTTACAATCAATTAATAACAAATACTTATAATAATACAATTTACCTGTTTCATTATTTTTGATTACTTCGCAAATCATATGCACGTGTAAGTTTCGCCTGATACTGATGTCATTTATGATAAAAGACCGCCTGTCCATCTGCAAGAAAACTTCCGCAAGAAATGTCCGACAGTATGTCTGACAGTAGCTTGTAAGTCTAATTCTGCGCTTCCACTTGCAAGCTGCTGTCAGACAGACTGTCGGACATTAATTCTTGCGCAAGTTTTCTTGCAGATGGAAAGGCGGCCTAAAAAATTACACGAAATGAGAAAATACTTGTCCTTCTACCTATAGTAATGAAGAAAACGTATTACATATAATAATATTGCTCCAAGAAAATAGTTATTTGCATTAACTCATACACACGACCCACAAAACTTTTAATCCAACATAATTCTCCAAATAACCTCAACGAAAAAAAACTCGTATTTAAATAAATCCCACCTTTGTCCTATTCCAAAATTATTCCGGGTTTTATCAAATACAGGGTCCATTTCATCGGATATAATTATGATCTCAAAAACCGCACCCTGTATAAACCCAATAGTGATAACTATTACATTGAGAGTTAATTAACTCGGTCCCTAATCCATTTCTATTTGGAATTATTGTTAATCCATAATAACCTCTGTAATATACTAAATAGGGTTCAATTATAGATGACTATTGGGTTCGGATTAGCTGAATTTTATCGACTTAATAAAATGGACGGTTGTATGCAATAATGTAAATTATTTGACATATTATAATATTATATTAGATCTAAAAAATATTCAACCCATATAGATCATAAACGTTAAATAATCATCTTATTAACAAGTCGTTAAATACATTGATTTTATAATAATTTAATTAATTCTAATACATACCTACTTGGTTTCCCTTTATATGAAAGAAAAACATGAAAATATGCTTGTTAAAGTATGCGAAGTACCTATTCAAACATTTTACGAGCAATAAATACTTTTAATCGTTAAAACAGTGGAGTTTTATGCCACACATTTGCACGCATATTCAAATCTGAAACTATGAGTGTATTTTAGTAGTGCTATCCGCGAGGAGGGCTAGTGATCTGTATTACAGGTCTTTCACAGACCTATTTCAGACACTATAATCCTTCACAACGAAAATGCTACCTACTTACATATTTAATTCGTTTGTAATAGTTTTAAGTTGTGAAGGCAAATAAATGAACTTTTTATTTTTATTATTTTTATTAATCTGCCTCAGATTATTTTTATTATCAAAGTTTTAACACTTACCTTGCTTTCTTTACCAATGTATATTATAGTCTTTATTGTCCACTAGCTGCGCTTCGCGGTTTCACTAGCGTGGCTCCGCTCCTATTGATCGTAGCGTTATGATATATAGCCCATAGCCTTCCTCGATAAATGGGCTATCTAACACCGAAATAATTTTTCAAATCGGACCAGTAGTTCCCGAGATTAGCGCGTTCAAATAAACAAACAAACAAACTCTACAGCTTTATAGTATTAAGTATAGAAAATAATCTTTTATTAAGGTTAGGAATGATTTTTAACGATAATGATTATAGAATTAGCATTGTTCATTCTATGATATCTCAAGCTGTAGTTTTCCAATCTATTAATATTCTGAAAACAAAACTCAGTTACACAACACATAATATAAAGACTAGACAGAAAATGTAAGTTATTTTAAAATATTATAATGAGTTTTAGTAACAACATAGCTTTCGTTATTTTATGCTAATTTTCATATTTGTAAAGTCGAATGTCTTATGTTCAGATCTGTTGTTGTTTGAGTTAGAAATACATAATTAATTTTCTTAGTGCCAATAAGTTTCTCTCTTATGTAAAGTGAATGTTTGGTAGAGAAAATATTGCTGAGTAAAATATAGAAACAACTTTTTTTAATTCTTAGCTACAATAATGGCTGATATTTTTAAATAAAGAGCCTCAAAATTGAGCAATTACTTTTAAAAATATGTATGCTATAAAAGGGATGTATCACACATAGGTTTTATGGTTTGAGTCGGATGTTGTCCAATTCATACGTCAAATCATATCTAGATATTATATAGTTAAAAAACAATAAATTCATAAATTCATAGCGCGCAGAATAGTTTAATATTAGTAACAGTAGTTTGTTATATTAACATAATAACAAACATAACATAATAGCTTTTAATTCAATTCAGATAAATACTATAAAATAAATAATACTAAAAAATTTGAATCCACCACTTAAAATCTATTTAATAAAAACGTGTATTTTATCTAACAAAACTAACAAAATCTTCAAGTACCTACACTATTGCATAACACCATCCATTTAACGTTCAATCCACGCCCGGGCTTGTTACAGTAAATAATGTATAGCCGGACCAAGCCAATTGTATCATTTACATTTGAACAGCATCAGCGCTTGACACGTTACTTCACAAATCAGCTTGATTCATGTTAATTGATTAATTCGATTGTTTCTAGCTGAAATGGCTAACTATTGACAAACTTGAGTATCAATTCAGAAGATATATTACGTACTAAAAAGTTAAATACGATAATACTAAGAAACTTTGTTTTACAGCAGCTGTACAGTCGTATGAGTTCCATTATTTTTCCAAAATAACATGAAAGCTATAAATTCAAAGAAAAAGGGAGAAATAATAAACATCGCCGACACAACAGCTTGACGCTGAAGCAAATTTTCAGCTCAATACAATTAATTATATTATCTTTACTTACAATAGATATAAAACCACTATCATTGATATTCTGCAAACATTTCAAACGCTATACCGACTATAATACAGAATGAGCCATTAGATTCTAAAAAAAGATGCAATCACGAAAATCTCAAATATTTCCCATTCTCTCACCATCTAAATAACCGTTACTAAATTTTCTATTTAAAGTGAGACATTCTATACACATTATTAAGATTCACGACTTCAATCGCCTCCGTTTGCCCCCACACTCTCTTTACATAAAATTTGCATTTCGATCTTGGTGTTAGGTAACTTTGAAGAGATTATATGGGCTGGGGCGCTTAAAGGTGGGACCACATCGTATCCGTAGGCGTATCGTATCGAGTATGCATATCCTAAGTGTGGGCGCACATTTTGACCATACCGTATCTTACGAAATTACATTATACATAATGATTAGTATTATTTACGACACGTATCAGATACGCGGCTATTAACGATCGGGGTGTATCATGATCGCGACCATTTTGCGTCCACACTAGCAAACATGATGTAACACGTCAATGCTACGCGATGGTGATCTTCGCGAAAATGATCAAGTGTGGACCAACCTTAAGGCGAATACACTGCCCTCGGCTCACGTGTTTCCCTTTACCGGACTGTTAAATGACGCCTTCGTTTGTTTGAAGGGATTTGGGATAAGCAATTAAATTTAAATAGCTTATTGTAGACAATGTATCTAATGAATTAAGGAGAATAGAGTAGTCCTACAATCCTGGACAAAATTTCAATTCCGACAGAAAAAAATGAAAATAGGTGTGATTTACAATTTTTGCAGCAGATTCTTCAAATAAAAATTCGAAAAAACCGTCCCCGGTTATCCGTTAAACTCACAAACAATCAGCCCAAGATTTATCACACATAATTAAAAACAGGGCTTTATCAGGACCACCATTCATGTCACTTAAAGCCGGAATAAATCATATAAATCCGCGATATATTACAAATTCATCAGCTTGCGTAAAAAGTTAACCACGGTCCAATAATTCATGTCCACAATAATCTTTATGACCTAACCGCCGGCGTCTAGGATTAGCTGGAAATTTATTATACCTGGATGTAGCATTGTCCTAAACTCGGCTTATGGCCTGTGACAAACGTTTACAAGCTTTATGTGATCTGTTACTTGTCCCTCTGTTAGTTAACGGTTGAAATTTAACACACTAGACGTTCTTGAAAATTGTTAACTTTCTTTGGTATGTTGTTTTCTTCTTGATATAATTATCTATAGGTTCTTCATAGTATGTATAGGTTAAGGCGCATCGGGTTAATGCAGTTATATTTTATTTATGAGAAGTGGAGAGATGATGATGAAACAATTATAGTAAGCTTCACTTTTGCATAACACTAGTCCTCTCCTGAAAATAAGAATACTCTTGATTTAGTTAAAATTTAAATTCATTAAATTCGTCATGTAACGTTTAAAGTGATGGTACAAAAACAATAGTAATTTCTACTGAGACTTACTATCGCATCTGTTACATCCAAATAGATAAATTTAGTTCGAGAACTTCTTCCATGGCCACATAAATAAATCAGTAATAATTTTCATATAACGTTGTATGCGACGGCAAACTAATTGGTGCTGTAATTAAGTTGGCTAATGTTCCCTAATTAATAGAGATCACACTGATAGCCGGTTAATTAGGCGAAAATGTACTGATTTACGGTTACACAACTTTTCAAGTATAGTATAAGTACAATTTCCTTGTTTTGATTAGCTAAGCCAGATCAATAATACGAATATAATACTGTCCAAGAGATAAGTCCCACTGTATTGAAACATTTATTTATTCAATTCAGAAGCACTTTTAAATCGTCATAACATAGTTTTACCATTTACGACCGATTCGAAAAGTTTCTATGGAGAAGAGCCGGCAAGGAACTCTGTAAACAAAACAACAATGCCTATCACAGGTTTTTGTGGCTTTGATAGATTCATTTATTTAACTCTATAATAAGTTTGTATATTTAATTACTTTTTTTCTTATCATTCCGGCTAATCTTCAACAGATGTACCTAACCACCTTCTATTCGTTTTTGTATAAACCAAAACACTAATACAGGAATACTAGTAACATAATCAAATAGCCTGTATTCAAATCAAAACAAGCCGCACAATTTATTACATATCCTAAAGTTGAGTTAGATATGTGTCACTCGACCCTAGAGATCTGAGTTGGGTCCACTAGCGGGAACTGAATTTGTAACTTTGCCATCCCTAGACTCAGCTGTGAATATGCGTTGATTGTGCATGTACAAGGTCAAATTTGTGACGGGGTTCCGTAGGAAATTGTTCTTTTATTTCTCATTTTTTATTTATCATTCTGTACACTGCGAGATGTAGAAAGAACTAGGTAATTCTCAATCTGTAGATGTAGAAAAAACGATTTAGGTAAAATAAATTGACACTTACATTTGTTTCTGTCAGATCTTTAGATAAATAGATATTATGTTGTGCAAGTAATTGTAGCCTGCAGCTTTTTTCGAACCAGTACAGTTCCATTAATCTACGTGTACATGTTGATTAAGTTAGTAGCATGCGACGAAATATAATTGTCTGATCTAAAAGAGGTACCTACTATGGAATTCAAGATAAATTTTATTGTTGCTTACATTTGGGAATTAGTGGCAGCGAGCTAGTGGTTTCAGAACAAAATTTCTCATTTAATAAAATTCCAATAAAATCTTATTCTAACACAGATATAAAGTTGGCAGTAACTCAATAAAGCCTAGCCTCAGATGTCCAACTAACATAAACATGTCTGCGGAACCCTAATATTTAGGGCACAAGGACCTCCTGATTCCACGAAAAGTTTCCGATTTAATTTATAAACTTGTTTGTACCTCATTCCGATCGAGTAAAACTCACAAGTCGAAATTAAAGGCACTGTGTGATCGTATGGAAGTTTCTGGAAGTTATATTTCATATCGAGTTTTCTTTGAGAGTTCTTTTGCGGGTTTCGATTTGATTTTTGGGGTAGGATTACATTCAAGGAATTTTGTCAATAGTATAGCGGAAACTTCGCTAATACGGAGTTTCTTTTCATATTGGAACGTATTACATAATATTTGATAATATTAGGAAGCTCCGTATTAGAGATTCAAAATGAATATTTTCATCCTCTTATTGTAGTCTTCCTATATCTGGGGTTGTTAAAGGAATACGTGATTCAGATATTCTAATTTCGTTTTTAAGTAGCGAGTCTTATTTTTATGTACTAAATATTTCCTTGAAAGCTTCTACCACTCTTCGAAGAAACAAACAACAAATAATTTTAAGACTAGTCGCAGTTATCCAATAGCACATAAATAATTATGAGAAATTTTATGAAATGCACCTGTACCACACCAGAGAACAGGTTTCCACTGACAATACATTTGTAAAAGTTTTCTCCTACTTCTATGAACAATATAATAATATTTAAATAAATATTTTAAAGTAAAAGAGGTTACGCAGAGTGTACAAGAAGACTAAAGAAATATTATATTACATAACTGCTAGGTCGAATAGTCAATACATGAATAGTCGAAAATAGCATTCGTGAAGTTCCAGATTTCTTTGTTAAACTTGCAACGCAAATGTTTATCGTGAGGTTGGTTGTATAAATCAGCTTAAATAACATAGCAAAGGAATAACCAATCAGAGTTTCGAAGCTAAATGCCGTGGAAATTATTCATTCGATAGTTTCAGAAGTTTTGTCCAACTCGAAATGTTGTTAAGCATCAAAGTGGTTTGAAATCCTTTAAGCTGTATTAGATATAAAACGATTTCACGAACAAATATGATATTTATGTTTTGGACATAAGAGTTACTTTAATGCAAGTAAATGCGAAATCGTTGTAACTGGAAGTTGGTGAACAAAAATGAACTTTAAAAGCAGTAAAGTAAGGGTGGTTCGTAATGAAAATAAATGAGGGTTTAGACATGGGGATCGGAATGGAAACTTTATTTGGAGAGCGACAATTGTCCAACGAGGCTTTACCAACTAATTGTCGGGATCAAAGTTATTTGCGGGTGTCGTTTATTTAATTTTAAATTTCAGGCTTTAAAATTAGTATTTGATATGTTTTTGGATCAACGTTTAATTTATTCGTTTTGACGTATCAACTTCATGTGATTCTTTTTTTAGCGCTCCTGTTTAATACTCTTCTATCTTCTTGAAGACTTGCTTTTAAAATTTAAACATTCCATTATATTCTCTTGACCTTCTGTTTCTATTTGTCATATTAATTTTTGCATTTCTCTTAAAACACTTCTTACAATATCTCCTCACTGGTCCATTCCCATCACATTCTTCATCATAAAGCAGTACACTAGAAACATTCGTAAATCTACAGAAAACGAATGTATCTCCAAACCCTCACACAATTGAATATGACAAAGTTCCAACGGAGTTGAATTAAAAATACGTCTTAAGCACAGCGCAACAATTTCGAAATAAACAATGGGAATTATTTACAGCAGAATGCCGGTGTAATGGATGCACATTAATATCACTTTAAGTATTCCCTTTGTTTTCTTGTAATGTAAATTAAACTCATTTACTATTAGAGAGCTTGCAAAGATCGATTAGCGGTAGAATAGTACAGTACTTTAAATGATAGTACCACTAATTTAGGTGCTGAAAATTTAAATTAATTTTGTTATAACATTTTTAGATATGAGATGTGTAATTTAAGGGCAAGTAATTTAATAAAAGGTTAATCAAATAATTATTTCGCTTAAAGTTAGTAAACAATAATTATTGACTACCTAATTACCTATACAATTTCGATAAAAAGACGTATTTCTCCTTTTTGTTACACTTAGTACACCACTATATAAGAAAGTATACTTAAGAAAGTATACATTTTTGTAGACCTACGTATAATAATCACATACGATAAATGTACACTTCGCAACAGCTTATCGAGTTTACAACGCGATAGCTGACGCGGCCATCTATGTTTTACTAGTGATGTTAGTTGTCGATAAAATTCAGGAAGAACGTCGCGCGTGGTGTAGTTTTGAAATCATATTTTGTGTGTTTGAAATAACATCTTAAAACATAATGGAAGTTCAGATATTGATTATGTCACCATAAGGCTGGGATATAATATGCGATAATTTTTATCTGTCGAGTTAAACAGTGCATTGTTCTATTAAAAAAAAATATACAGTCAAAAACAATTTATTTTCTAATATTTACCGTAACTATATCATCAAGACGTAGAAAAATTACTGTCTATACTCTATGCTATTATCATCAATTAACCATTTGCCTCTAGATACCTTGAAGTTATATCAATTACAAATATGAGGATACTCAAATGGAATCTGGATATTTAAATAGTAATTATACAAATCTATATATCAAATTCAAATTCAAATTCAAATTCAAATATTTTTATTCATGAATATGGGTACAATTCAGATCTTATACAAACATAAGTCCCGCCATATCCTGCCTGTTAGGCATATGAAATTACAAATACATATTACAGCTAAACAAATAATAATTTTATCTTTAAAGTCCAATAAAATAATAATTTTATCTTTAAAGTATCAAATTAATTAAATTAAAAAAAATAATATTGCCCTATCGCCAAAAAACCAAAATTAATCGGATTTATCGATAACATCGATATGTACCTCTCCCATCCCTAGCACGTGTCGTAAAAGTGTTGATACCATCGTCGCGAGTACAGGATAGGAACAGCTTGCAACTAATGTAAGCTCCTTAAAAGCTCTGCTTGGAACTTTCTTTATGTTGCTCACGTAAATTTTCTACTCTATTAGCGAAGACTTTATTTCTAGAGGTATAAAGTTGTGTGCAAGTTGCGTTGGTACATTGTGACTTTTTTTGGTTGAACCGACTGCACCAGACTGCACCAGATTATTTTTCGAGTGTGAAAATGTAAATTTCTTTGTCAAACTGCTGATTGATTAAAATTCATGGAACTAATGTTAAATTAATGACAAATAAAATAATTAATTATTTATGCACCTCAAACTATATTTTTTTTATGCAAATCACTGAAACCATATAAAAGAAAAAAGTCGAATATTTAATATATACTGTGTAGTTTGTACCTCTGCTTGACTCAATGTTTGATTTACTATCAATATCAACTGTGTAATAACATAACCTAACGAAAGGATCGTTATGAAAAAAGACTCATACAAACCATAAGGCGATTCCCAATATACAGAAAAACACAAAACTGAGATTTCGTAATCAACCGTTCAAAGAAATAGAAAAAGTGGCACGAAATAAAGTGAGATATATACCGTTCCGAATGTCCGATACACGAAACAAATAATTTGTAAAAGAATAACACGTGAGCCAAACTAGATTCTCAACATCTGCGCACTTCAGAAACCTTTTCGAATGGATGTATAGATACTGGATAGGTCATAGAACATAATATTATACCGGGTAACTGGGTAATCAGTCAGAAACAATGTAAACTATACACTTTTTGAAAATACTGAAAATTTTCAGTAAATATACAGTGTACAGGGTTTTACTATACTTTAATTTAGTATAGAACTGTTTACTACCTTATTAAACAAATACTATTCTTATAATTTTTTGTACTTCTCTGTATTTTTGTTGTCGCTATAACGCCAGACCCGAATTATAACTAGCTACCATCAGTTCTGTTTTCATAAAATATCATGATTGAAGTTCACACACAATGAGCTTCATTTTCATTTTCACTCTCACTCTCATTCTCATTCTCATTCTCATCCTCATCCTCATCCACATTTTCATTTTCATTTTAATTTCATAAACCTTTATTTATTTATTTAAAAATAAATTCTAGCAGCTCTATTTCAACGTTTAGAGGTATTGAAGCGTTATAAATTAGCCGTCTTATCTCGCTGACCATTCGGAGCACATGCCTGCGGATTACTCTCAAGACTACGTAGAAGCCGGAGTGTACCTAGTTAAATACTTGATACAGTTTTTTGTAGTTTTTTAATAAAAAATGTTTAATGTGAGCGAATTAAGTTTTTGTGGATTGGTTTGTTGTGGGTTTGATGGAAAAGTGTTTTATGTTATATTGTAGTATTTAAAATGGAATTATTGGTTATGAAACGATTTTCAAACTGAAAGTTTTGGAGTGTGTTTGGCACAAACATGCGAACAAAATTTATTTCCTCTGTAAGATATTACGATACAAATATAAAGCATTAAAACAGAAAGTAGGTAGTCATTCAACTGAAGGCCTTAAATATTATTTCATTAGACTTTTTTATGAATATTATTAGCTATAATGAAATTTTCTAAATACTGATTATATTTCAAGATCCTGTTATTTTTAATCAATAGAAGAATAATATTTTAAAAATATTATTTTTCTATTCAAAATTTCGTATCTATCTAATCTAAAATTAATTTAAATTAGCCAGACAAATCCAACTTTTATACCTTTTAAAAAACTTGTTATTTTAAAGAGTCAATTAATTTCGCGTTTATTAAAAAGAAAATAAAATTCATTCTATAAGCCTCAAGCTTGAGATATTGAGTCTAAGCACCTAATTATAATTTTCGAGCAACTTTGAGTGTTTTTATCCAACTTATAAAAAAGGTATAAGTACGTATATTTTTAATTAAAACTAATTATAACTCTTGGCTCAACTGTTTGTATTATATTTGATTGTACCGCTTTTACCATTCGATTAATATACGTATTATATAACTAGCGGTCTGCCCCGGCTTCGCCCGTGGTACATATTTACGTTTTCTCTACATAAGAACCATCCTCGTACTTCAAGGAATATAATAAAAAAAAATTGTGCGTGTACTAGTGTACACACGTAAGAAGTGAAACTTCTTTATGACCTTACTAGCTGTTGCCCGCAGCTTCGCTTGCGTGGAAAAGATAAATTTTCATGGTATAAGTTTTCATCCCCTATTTTACCCCTTTAGGGGATGAATTTTCTAAAATCCTTTCTTAGGGGACGCCTACGTTATGACATCTACCTGCATGCCAAATTTCAGCGCGATACGTCCAGTGGTTTGGGCTGTGCGTTGATAGATCACTATATACCAGCTTATACAGAGCATTCTAGAAAATATTGATAGTGGTACTAGCGCAACGGTCATATTTTTTGATATGAGTAGAGCATTTGATTGTGTTAACCATAATATCCTTCTAAATAAGTGTGATATGTATGGAATAAGAGGTCCCTCATTAAATTGGATAAAATCCTATCTCACCAATCGTATGCAATGTGTCGAGATTGCATGTAGTGGTGCTGGTCCAGAAGTAAAAACTATACGATCAACCTCCAGACTCAACAGTTCAGGTGTACCTCAGGGAAGCGTGCTTGGACCGCTTCTCTTCTTACTCTATATTAATGACTTACCAAACGTAACTAACTACAAATGTACCCTTTATGCTGATGACATTTCTGTGACTATACCTAATGTAACTTCGAATTTGACATGTAATCATAATTTAAAATTGACATTGAATAGAACTTAGATTACAAAATAAAATACAGATGGAGCATGACAACCGCCCGTCGCCCTTGTCAAAGAAAATACGAAATCAAAAGCAAATATGTCGCTGCACCAATGCTATATCGCATATAGTGTCATGCTTAGATTACAAAATAAAATACAGATGGAGCATGATAACCGCCCGTCGCCATTGTCAAAGAAAATACGAAATCAAAAGCAAATACGTCGCTGCAACAGTGCTATAGCGCATATAGTGTCATGCAATACGTCAAAAAGGGTTTGCAATTTTAGTAAAAAAATGCTGTCTTGTGATAATAAAACGCTGTAAAATTTGTTCCCGAAAACAAAAAAAAAAGATAAAACATCGTTTCACAGGTTTTCTGTAGATTATTTGGTTGATTTATTTCTTTATACGAATAATAATTATACAGATATGAAGGAATATAGGTCTACCAGAATCTCATGGCATATTTATATTTAAGAAATAAA
>CAJQZM010040292.1:0-11540 GCA_907164665.1 Colias nastes | reverse complement strand
CAAAAAGAATTTTTTGACCTTAAATGATAATTATTAAATCGATTATAATATGTATAATATGCATGTGTAGTGTATTAGATTTAGTACTTTCTGTTTTACGCATATATTTGCATGCTTTATACAAAGCGAAACATGTTGAACAATTATCTCTTCACACCTCTCTGTACCATGTTTTTGGCAAATAAATATTATTTTTTTTTTTATCAGTCACCTTTGAGTTTTATATGTACATATATAGATTTTATATCTTGTTAAAACGATATGCTATCCCTACTCCGCTGGAGAAAGTATACGTCGAATCACGCGTGGTAGGGATAAGATAAAGATGGCGCGTAACGGAAAAATGTCACGCGTAACGAAAAAATGTTACACTAAATTTTTTTCCAACCCCTATAAAGAAGTTTTACTTCAAAAAGAATTATCGAAATCGGTTCAGCCGTTCACACGTGATGCCGTGGCAACGCGAAACGGGTTTCATTTTTATATAATACTAGTGGTCCGCCCCGGCTTCGCCCGTGGTACATATTTCGCAATAAAAGGTAGCCTATGTCCTTTCTCGGGTATCAAAATATCTCCATACCAAATTTCATGCAAATTGGTTCAGTAGTTTAGGCGTGATTGAGTAACAGACAGACAGACAGAGTTACTTTCGCATTTATAATATTAGTATGGATATAGATATGAAAAGATTCATATGCAGTGAAATTCTATATTACATATTCGATTTTTTAACTCATGTAACTAAATAACCAAAGAATTTATTATCGTTAATTTTTTATTTATTCTAAGTTATTTCAATGCTCAGTTATCGATTGTATTTCATTGATTTCCTTATTTTTCTAAGAATAAGCATGTTATAATTAAAACTAAATACATTTTAGCATAAATCGTATTCACTAATTTCCTTGAATAATCAATAAAAAGGAAATTAAAAGTAAAATTTGTACATAACATCGGCAAAATTCCACGACCCCGATGTCTTAAAGTAACGCGGTCAACGTCAATTCTCATTTTGTCAAAATTCTATCAGCATTTTTTACTCGATATAAGGGTTGTCGCACAGAAGTCGGCACCAATATTATTTTTCTTTACCAAAAGATTTTTATACAATTGTTAGTCAATATTATGTATAGTTAAATATGTAGATTTGTAGCGTAATTTGCTGGCACATTAGTTTGGTTTTAATATCCAACAGCTCGTTGCCTGAATCTTCTCTGGATAGCTTCATAATGTAAAGTCGCATACAATATTTTAATAACATTTAACAGTCTTGGATACCTTATAAATAATCGAGTCATTATTAGTATTTATTCATCGGCACATACCCTATTAGTGTATCCTGCGTCAGCACAACAGCAGCAGCTACACCCTTAAAAACATATTTTCCAACCCCACATAATCTTAACTCTATTACCATTACTTTAAAGGGTGTAGAATTCATTTTAAATTTGTCCGAACAATCTTTAGGTACCTACCTCTAACAGAATCTAATAGTTCTTTAATATAATATTTGAATACTTTAAATTGACATAAAAAAAAACACAAAACTTCCCATTGACAAACAAGCCTTACGCAAATTTCGATTGTTGACAGTCACTTGACGAAATTCTGCGTGTAAACATAATTTGCATGGCCGACACCTCCCGATAAGAATTAATTTGTCCCGCCAATATTTAATTTCGCCTATAAATTGAATGTTATTGAAAGGGGCCTTTGTTATGATTGTATCTCGCTCCCCGGTCGCTTGAATTAAATGTATCATGCCGTTGAATGGAATTTTTATGAATATTTTTCGAAACGTGAAATATGATTTTGAATGACGCTCTTTCAGATACGTACTTCTGTTGTTATGCTAGTTATTTTATAAAAAAAGTTGTTTTAATTTGCATTATTATTGTTTATTATTTATCAATTAGCAAATGTTTATCTAACTATTCGTCTGTTACTATTCTATCTATATAATATGTTGGTCTTACTAAATCAAGTAGATGAAATAGGAGATGAAGTTATTTCTAAAAAATACAGGTACCTAGTTATAATTATTTACTTGGTTACGGTTTGTTCCCTTCAAATTATCAATTTAGGTATTTCTTATCCTGGAACTATTCCTCTGTTACAACTTTGAAATATAAAAGATGAAATAGGAGATGACATAAAATTCAGAGCCATATTCAACTTTAAACTAGTACCAAGAAAGCATCGTTTAATTCTTGAAATCCCCAGCTAAACAACATGTCCCCTTACATCCCAAACACTTCAAAATAAAAAGAACATCGCACAATTCAGCACACAATTGCGCTCAATATAAGCCCGTATAAATTGTTTCCAATAGGGTCATAAAAATGTATGAGATTAATAACGACATTATCATTGGCTATCGTTGACACGGGCGGGTCAGGACATGTCCTGAATAGAAATATGTGGCTTGCTAGTTGCTACCAGCATTTGACGTTGTTTTACGGGACGAGAAAGATTTTTGGTTGCTTGCTTTGGGGATTATTTTTATTTTTTTAAATTGGTTATGTAGCACCCATTTGATATATTGGCAGCCTTAGAGATGTAGAAAAAGAAGAGAAATTCTTTAAAAATGCTTCAGTGTGGCAGTACAAACAAGACTGATGAGTTATTGACGTACTAACGCGTTGAAATGCTATGAAACAATTCTGTGAAACTGATGTGAAGTACTATATCAAAGGATAACGTTAAGCGTTCGGCGTTCGTGACCGTTTTGATATATAAAATACTAGCTTTCCGCCCGCGGCTTCACCCGCGTTTTCAAAGAAAAACCCGTTCCCGTAGGATTTCCGGGATAAATCCTATCCTATGTCCATTCTCGGGTATCAAAATATCTCTATACCAAATTTCAAGCAAATTGGTTCAGTAGTTAAAGCGTGATTGAGTAACAGACAGACAGACAGAGTTACTTTCGCATTTATTAGTATGGATTTAGGAGCAGTGAATTCGCATATTATGCTGACTCTCTGTGATACTTATTGTGTCCTTAATATGCATAAAACTTTGTTCGATCACGATCTACATAAAGTGAATTATCTAAACGTGCATATTCCAGTACAAACTTATGATTATTATGCCGTTAAAAGATTGAAATACACAGCACATTATAATAGTACCTCAGTAATCTTCTTTCAATTTACCAAAGATCAGTACCCGGGTATCTGCTAACTGTAACATAACGATGAAAATATTTTTTCCAAATAAGTAAAGCATAGCGTTCTAAAAAGACCTACAAAGCGATTTTTATAAAACAATAATTGGCCTTCTATGTAACTGAAGACAATCCCCATCTTTACAATGCCCCTGTTGACTTAGGTCCGAATCATAAATTTATTATGTTAACATATGAAAATGATATGCTTTGCGGACGCTTTCTCAGCGAAAAGTTTATATTTTCCACGGGTCAGTGCTGAATTTATTTTGGGATTCATCTGCTATTTTATGGGCCTTTCGGTATAGTCAGCGGAGAGCCGAAGATAATTCAATCAAAAATATTCTTGGTATATCGATGTAGTTTAAAGGATCGCATATGTTTGGTGAGGGTTCGTAATAAATACCGTTTCGGGAATCGGAAAATGTAGCGTATCTTTGATATTTTGTTCGGCTCTTGTGTATTTTGGCATTTTCGACGAACCAACTTTGTAAAAGAATCCAGGTCATTCATTCGCTCAGATCAGCTTTTCCTCAAAAGATTAAGTTTGATTCGGCAATGTGTTTATTTATAGAATTCAGTGTAATTTAATCTATTCTCTGTTTAATCATCATAAAATTGGCTTACTCTGAAATTTTGAACTAAAGCTAAATCCTTCTTCTTTGAAAGTTATTATCAGCTTCGTGCGTAGAACTATTTCTATCTAAGATATTGTTTCAGCCCTCGAAGCTTATAACGATTCAATTGTAGAAAACAACTTGTGTATGAACGGGATTATAAATTAATTTCAATTTGTATTCCATTGATCAACTTGTAAATACATAATTACGTACAAAACGTAGATCTAAATCTAAAACTAAAGAGCCCCAGTTATATTGTCAACAAGAATGCTCTAACTCAATCTTGGTATCAAGGCTCGCTACACAATTGTAGCTTTTAGCTCCAACTAAATTTAGCGGTCGAAACTTTGTACAACTTTGTTCGCCAGCAGATGGTCAGTTAAAATTTGCCTACTCAATCTAGACTTGTTCTGTGTTTAACTTTCGGTGTCCAACTGCGAGCGTGGTTGTAATTTGATTATTTTATTAGTAATATTACCTTGTATCTTGAGAGGTCGGGTCAGAGGCCCTGGGTAACTTTTAAATGAACACCGATTTAATTATGTAACGCACACGCGAACTCCTCGGTAATTTTAGAAGTTAGAACTCATTATTCATTGTTATGAGCTCGTCTCGTTGTAATATGTATTAGCCGCAAAAAGTTTATATACATTTTACTTTGAATTGAATTACCTAGAAACCTAAACTTAGATATTATACATAATTTTAAACCATAGAGCGTACTGAAAGTTCAAATGTTTTACGTGAAAGAAAGCATATTTCAAAAATATAAAAGAGTATTTCATAAAAAAATAGAACTTTGTGAAAAACTAACAACAAAAATCTGCACCCAAAGTGTGAACACCAGAATACATGAAAATTGTATTCTGGCAATAGTGATGTGCAATTTTACCACGATCTTCATACAAACTACGCAATAGACAATATCCAAATACAGGGAACATATAGTGCTCAGTGAGTCATTCGTTAACAAAGCGAAGTTTTGTTTCAGCCGAATCGTCCGTCCGAAAAATTTAGTTAGCTTCCATCGATGAGAGGATTGATATCTGAATTTTGTTAACAATTTATAAAATCCAATTTTGTACAATCAATATTGCGTCTCCGGTGGCTTCGGCTAAAATATTTCAGGTACAATTGATATTTTTACTGGTGTAATATCAATTTTTGATTTTTTTCACTTCATTCAAATATTCGGAAGTGGGTTTGATGGAATTTCGTTTTGATTGTTTTATGTAGACGCACTAGGTACATCAATTGGTTTTCAGACCATTATATTAGTTTGGAGTTGGTTTGGAGTAATAAAAATTGTTTTGACTGACAGGTTTAATGATCCAGGTAACGATTTTGGTATTATTCATGTAAGTAGTATCATGTGTCTGCATGAATTGTGTCTATTCCTGGAATAATGTTCATGCCAACTTAAGACCACCATTTTGCTGCGAAGCTACGAAACTAAATGAGTTGAAAATTTGTACTCATATGCTTTTGTAGGACCCAAAGTCTTATTTATAACATTAGAAACTAAATTTTGATGCAGAACTTTTCTTTATTTTATTAAAAAAGGTAATTCGGCAAGTATAGTTCAGATTCAAATTACATCCACATCTAAGGCTTTCCTTACAAAGCTGGTAATGGGTAGTTTTCAGTGATCTTTTGATCTTAGTAGTCTAACCTAACAATAAATACGCAAACATTAACCATACATCGTTACACCATCGCAAATCGCTATAAAAATAGTCGTAAACTAGTTTAAAATATACTGAACGTAAATTGTCGAGCGTTTCTAGGCGAGTGCTCGAGCGAACAACTGAACTTATTGGAGTTTTCATTTCGTTATCTCTTTTATTGATAACTTTTAAAGATTGCTTTGTGATAAAATAGTAGTTCGAGTTGTTTATTCTAGTTAGCAATAATTATTGGAATCAATTTGAATGTCTTTGTTTTATACTTTATACGTTTTATTTATACGTGGGAAAAAGAAATGGAAGAGAAAAATAACGTTGTGAATCGTTTTATATTAATTAATAAATTATAAATTATATATTATAATGCACATATTATGTAGGTACTCATAAAAATAATATATTATAGTATAGTAACTAAATAAAAATAATTGCTACATCGCTTGAGCTAAAATTTTGACGTGATTTACATTCCGTTTTTTATATCAATATATTTATTTATTACCTATTACTACCAATACACAAATTTAACATAAGTCAAAGTACTTACACAGGGGATAAAAATAGCCTTTCAACATCTCTTAAGTATTACTCAATGCTACCTAAACGGATTTATAGATCAATCAAATGTTTATGCTTTTATCAACCATTATGTCTCCTACACGTGGCGTGTTCTTGAGTTCTTGCACATCCTATAGGTATTTAGCGTAAAGACTAAGGCAGTAATAGTATAAAACAAGTGACGATGCAAACCTATCTCTTCACTTTACTCCGAAAAATCGGGTAACATGTTCTTGTAGAGTGACTCTATTGTTATACTAGATTTCCACCCGTGGCTTCATCCGAGAAAAGAAAAACCTGCATAGTTCAGGTTCCAGTGGAATTTCCGGGATAATAAGTAGCTTATGTCTTATTCAGGGTCTTCAGTTACTTACATACTAAATTTCATTGTCATCAGTTCAGTTGTATTTGCGTGAAAGAGTAGGTAACAAACATCCATTCATATCCTTACAAACTTTCGCATTTATGATATTAGAATGATTGTAGAGATACCTAGGTACCTACATTTTTAGGAACACAAAAGTTATTAAGGAATTTAATCAGAAAACCACAAAAGATAGAAGAACCTGCGAAGGGCGTAAGCCAGAGGCATTTTATATCATTTTACAAATTTACTTCAATTTTTAATAGATCAAACTCTGATTGAGCCCTTATTGTATAAGAGCAGGAGATACTTAGTACCTAATAATCAGAACTTATATTTCAGCATGGTTACGTAATTTATTTAAGAAACGTATCAAAGTATCCATAAAGAATTGGTAAAGGCACGTAAAAGTCATCCAAAGTTCGCGTTCCCGTCAGCCGGTACCAAATGACGTCATCGATCACAACCTACCAGTTACTGATAATTTGCGAACAATGCAGAACATATTATTATATAGTTACATGAATTTCCTCGAGAGGATTCATGTTTCAGATTTGACTGAAAAAGTAAAACTCAAACATTTAATAGGACTTCTTCTAGAAGCACTTTTGAATTGTCATAATAGATTTGCAAATTCATTTATACTATTCAGCTAATAGCTGAAGCAAATATTATTTAAAGTAGGTAAATACAAATAGGTACATGTACCTAGTATTACTATGTCATTCATTTATTAATTTTTAATGTAAGCTTTACCTTTTTAAAGATTTGAGTTAGGTTCTTCATACTATTACGAATTATCCAACATACCAAATTTAAAAACGAAATTTCGTTTTATTAATCGAAATTATTAAAACATTTTTATGTTTTCACTTCTTTTGGCTGTTCCCCTGTTTAGTTATTGTTTATTTATCCTTGTTCCTTAAATAGAAGCCTTCATAGCTATTACTGACATTCTTAATCCTCTTAAATCGGTAATATTTTTATACGAACCAAAATTCTGATAAGAAAAACCTTTAAAAATAACTTCCTTATTTGCGAAGATCGAACATATTTCTTCCGTTTATTTTATTTTATACCAAAACGATATCTAACGAATTAAGGTAAGTACTAATTTTTTTTATTAATTATTAAGTTAATGGATGTTTGAAAAATTCCAATCTATGCTTTTTCAAAACAACCAATACTAATCAATATACATAGATTACATAAATGATAATATTATAAGTAAAATGGTGTAATTATAAAGGGTCTTTCATTTAGCACGGGTAGATGTTTTCGGCCTGTGGTGGCCACCTCCTGTGAGTGACATCTATCAAAAATATATTTTTATGTTGCAGGTTTGGTGGGGAAATTGTATACTATTGATTGGGACAATAATAAGCCAATACATGAACGTTCAAGGAATGCAAGAATGGCGGAGAATATCGCCGCAGTCCATGGATATGCACAGCAGAACCTGAGGCAGGTGATTTCTTGCCGTGCCTTAGAACTTACGCTTCAAATTAGCGATTATTAGGTTGTTACACATTTTTTTGTAGGATTTCTTGAAGTTGCAGATCTAAAGAGGTAATCCACAATCGACTGATGCTGTTACACAGGCCAATGATAAAATTCAACAAGATCTCACCACTTTTTCCGTGAAATTGACTAAAAAAAACGTACATACGGACACTTATTTTGATCATAAAATTTTATCATTTGTGCCCGATGTTTTTTCTTGTAACTTGGCATAGTAAAATGGCATAATTGGCTGAACAATAAAATATATTTTTGATAGATGTCACTCACAGGAGGTGGCCAGCACAGGCCGAAAACATCTACCCGTGCTTAATGAAAAACCCTTTAGATTACCAACACAACATTCAATGTTCAAAAACGGCACACTAACGCACACACGATCAGACGTCAAAGGAAGATTGCACGAATTATCGTGAGTTAAAAGACTCATCTGTAAATTGTGGCTAATTAGCCACATTTTTCACAGTCACATACTACTCCTGGAGCGCTTATAACCTATCTATACCTTTTTACGTATAATATCATTGGATTATACTATAAGATAGTATAAATATATAGACAACTAGATGTGCTCCGCGGTTTTACCCGCAGTGCTCTGCTCCTGTTGGTCTCAGCGAGGTCATATATAGCCTAAAGCCATCCTCGATAAATGGGCTATCTAACACAGAAAGAATTTTTCAAATCGGGCCAGTATTTTCTGCAATTAGCGCGTTCAAACCAACAAACAAACTCTTCAGCTTTACAATATTAAGTATAGAAAGTATAGATATATAATTTCCCAGAAAAGGCTATCTAATCAAACCGAAACAAAGCGACAGTACGCCATTAAGGTGATTTCGTTAAACAAAACCTTCAAGTAATAAAAGTCAGCAATAAAAACTTCAGAAAAGACCAACCTTTGCAGTCGTAAAACAAAGATGTTGTGTCTTAATCATACCTACTGAATACACACTAAATTCAGGGTTCGTAAACCTATTCAGTTTGATTGCTATCAAGTATCGGTCTAGACTCGTCATTTATTGTTTTATTTATTTATTTTTAACATTACAAGTAGTATAAAGATTTTCAATAAATTATTATTAACCAATAATGTCAACGTATGAATATAGACTAACAAAATAATATTTGTAAAATTAAAAAAATATATATTTATTTTGGTACAACGAATCTACGAATAAACTACGAGTAAAATACAGTATAATAATATACTAACAGAAAATTCATTAAACATAACATGTAGAGTAGGTAATTATTAATTTCTCTTTTCAATTACTCTGTCTGTGTCCGCCGCATTGCAGCTCCCAAAAAAATGAACCTATTCGAATGCGATTGAAAATAAATATGTACAAATAAAGTTTTACTACAATACTGTATAGAAACAGTATTATCAGCTTCAACGCGTCAAAGCATGCAATTAATTCAGAGATCGTAAACCCATTGGAGACACTTTATTACTTGCCAGGTGTTCAAAATTCTAAGCAGAATAAACTCTGCTTTAGAAGATCATGATCTTTTGTTTTAAATTAGATACGATTTTATCAAATAGAAAAGTAAAGGACCTAAGTGAATTTCTTGGAATCTGATAAAAAAAAACCTATTTGCTCTTTAATTATAATATTAGTGTTTATTCCTTAAGTTTTACTGAATAACAATGACCGTAAACAATACATGTTTACTTTTTACTTTAATTTTGAACTTTTTATATATTCGTGGTGCTTTAGACTGGACGTATATAAAAAGTATATAAATAATGTAATAACCGTTAGTAACACAAAAACATAATTTGTTGAAACATCTATGAAAAGCATCGCCTTATTCGAAACGCCATAGAACCAACCAACCAAAACATTATGGCAGCGGTACGGCACCTACCAAAGCACTTGACCAATGTAATATTAGAATATAGTCCTATTTGCACTGAATCCAAAACAAACCCATGACCACGAAAAACGCACCACAATTTTATTCGAAAAGACCAACCTTTTCATTGTTAAAATTCAGTTCTTAATCAATCAGAGAACCGCACAATGTCAGGAACACGCTGTAAATTCATTCAACGTATCCGCTGAATTTGATTGGTTGTTGGTCTGTATCTGTAATGGGCCCTCTTCACAATGGGCAGCGTTGGCCCAACAAATGATCGCCGATGTTGGCCGCCGTTACTGCGATTATGAATAAACATGTTGTACATTGTACAACTAGCTGCGTTCCGCAGTTATACCCGCGTGGCTCTGCTCTTGTTGGTCTTAGCGTGATGATATATTATAGCCTATAGCCTTCCTCGATGAATGGGCTATCTAACACCGAAAGAATTTTTTCAAATCGGACCAGTAGTTCCTGAGATTAGCGTTCAAACAAACAAACAAACTAAATTATTAGTATTAGTATATTAGTAAAGATGACGGCCGATCATTTAGGTCATCTACACTATCGTGATTGCCTCTACTCGCCCAACGCTGCCCATTGTGAAGAGGGTCTATAACACAACAACAGAATGTTTTTGACACGACACAAATCTTACTGCCTAAAATACTATAGGCAAAACCCTGTTTCACGCAGAACACAAATCTTACTAGCTGAAAGGTTGCACCATGAATAGGGTTGCTGGACCATGGTGTGACTGTCATTCCTATAGAGAATATACTGAAATATATTTCATACTATGTTTTGTGTTCGAATAAATTTTAAAAGGACCAGTAGTACTAGCAAGTCGTGTTTGCGTTTGATAGAGATTACAACTCGTTCCAATGTCTAGAGAATGTTTGAAATAGAAATGATTTTATTTTCAGGGTTGTGCATTAAGACTTTTTTATCAATATCAAACACTAAATTGTATAGACTGATCATATATAAAATGTGTTGCAAACACAAAAAGAAATTATTTCGTCTTCAAAAAGGATTCCTCAAAAAGGTCAGCCAATAAGTAAACACGCAATATATGTAATCCACAATAAAAACAGTTGATCTTATATCTTTCATAGTTGCTAGTAGTATTTATAGTAGTTGTTAGTAGTAGTATTCTAAATGCTCCTCAACTTACCCGTTAAATAAATAAAAAAAAACAACCAACATACTAAACGACAAAATATACTTCTGTCTCTCCTCCAAAGCTCTAGCAAAGGATAAAATACATATAATAACACACTCATTAATCCCATACAAAAACACGCTCCAAGACAAATTTCGTACTTAAACAAGATCTATACGCACAGCCCTATCCTTTAATAACTCCAACACGCCAACCCTACTTAACAAGTATAACAAAATAGGGTTGTCACGCAGAACAAGCCCGCTCTGGACCTTAATAAAAAATTCAAAGGACAAACGCGCCCATCTTTGATTCCACTTGATAAATTAAATACAGTGCGTGACACACAAAGGGACCCACGTCACGCCTACTTAGTACATATTAGACTTGAGTGTTGTAGCCTAAATATTATATGTTTGTTTCTTGTTTAACGATACACAGCGATCAAATATATTTTGTAACTATGTCGCTTACTTGTCATTAATATTGACAGTCAAAATATAGTACGTTCTACATATCACGTGTGAATACGCAGGCTTTCTCTTATAGTCCAAGAGCCCGCTTCAGCCAGGCGCACAGTATTTCATAAAACCAGAAA
>CAJQZM010040290.1:23358-42597 GCA_907164665.1 Colias nastes | reverse complement strand
AGCTTTTTTAATCCTCCTAAGCGAGCTTTTTTAATCCTCCTAAGCGAACTTTTTTTTAATCCTCTTAAGCGAGCTTTTTTAATCCTCTTGAGCGAGCTTTTTTTATCCTCTTAAGCGAGCTTTTTTTAATCCCCTTAAGCGAGCTTTTTTAAATCCTCCTAAGCGAGCTTTTTTTAATCCTCTTAAGCGAGCTTTTTTAATCCTCTTAAGCGAGCCTTTTTAATCTTCCTAAGCGAGCTTTTTAATCCTCCTAAACGAGCTTTTTTAATCCTCATAAGCGAGCTTTTTTAATCCTCTTAAGCGAGCTTTTTTTATCCCCTTAAGCGAGCTTTTTTTATCCTCCTAAGCGAGCTTTTTTAATCCTCTTAACCAATTAGCAATTAGCTTTCCGCCCGCGGCTTCGCCCGCATTTTCTATGTGTTAATCCAAGTTACCCTCTATATGTGTGCTAAATTCCATTGTAATCGGTTCAGTAGTATTTGAGTGAAAGTGTTAAAAACATACACATACATATCCATCCTCACAAACTTTCGCATTTATAATATTAGTAGGATAGGATTGAATACGCCGCGTCTACAACATTTTAAACCCTTCATTATGCCTATACATTCGTCTCAACGACCATTCGTCCTTCCATCACTTTATCTCCCCGTCACCACAAATGTCACATATTGTGATAGTTCTTTTAGTACGCGCTTCCTGCTCCGCCCAATGGATCAGCCTTAAATCATCGTGTAGAGTTAACAACTTTTAGACATGTCGGATGAAATTATTATCATTTATGCAAATGCTTTAATGAAATTCTAGGCGTGTACTACATAGTATAAAACAAAGTCGCTGTCGCTGTATTCCCGTACCTATGTATGCTTAAATCTTTAAAACTACGCAAAAGATTGTAATACGGTTTATTTTTAATAGATAGAGTGGTTCTGTATGTCTTTGTATGCAATAAATGATTTGAGTTTGAGTTCTTAAGGAAGGTTTTACTATATAATTTGCTAAGTTTTATACAAAGCGAGCGAAATCGCGCGATGATAGCTAGTTAATGATTAAGTTATTTTTCTATAAATAGGCGGAAAAAAATCAAATAAATTTAGGTCAAAAAATCACACGAGACTCTTCTACCTACGTGTAGAAAATAGCGTCTACGTAAAGGTTTAATTCGCAAGGGGGAACAAATCTGCGACTTTTATATTACCAAAGTAGTTAGTAGAGCAATCAATTCTTAATACGCTTAAATAATTTAATGTCACCATAAAATAACAAACAACTTCTTACAAATAACCTTCAATTTTTGTAACATATAACGGTTGCGTGTACATTAGTATTTACGATTCAATAACATTTCCTTATTAAGTTAATTATTTTAACTAAATTCTATTTATAACATCAAAGCCAAAATTAATAAGAACCTATACCGAAATATCAAAGACAATTCAATCAATTATGCATCGAAAAACATAACTTTCCACCAACATATTACCACAACCTTAAAACCTACACATCTTATGATTTATCAAACCTCATTCCCGCCTAAACATTCAAATTAAAAAGAAAACATTTCCAAATTAAAAAGAAAACATCCCCAAATTAAAAACAAAACTAGTAATCCATTTTCAAAATCCGCAAAAAGAAAAAAACAAAAGCGCGCGCAAACGTTATCACGCATACGCGCCGTTCTACGCCGCATCAATGATAACGCCAGAACTTTCATGTACTCGCACCCGGCTCGTCAACCATATAAAAGAGCTGGTGTGCTGCGAAACAGTATTCAGTAGCTCTCGAGCAGTCTACAAGAAGTGCACGATGAGATTTCTGGTGAGCCACCATCCATCACAACCTTTATTTATCTGTGGCTTTGACGTTGACAGTTGAAAAGGGCGCGAAACATTTTTCTTGTCAAAGAACACAATAAATAAGGGCTGTCACTTATTAATTATTAATTGCTTTTATATATTACAATCTAATTTAATCCAATTTGCTTTAACGTTTTAAAATGCATAATATATTTTACTATCATAACCGTCTCAAAATAGGTAAATTAACAAGCTTTGTCACAGAACTAAATTATTCATAGTTACCGTATATTGTTTTAACTTGCATATATATTAGCCATCCTCATTCTTCATACGCTCCTATTTCTCATTCTCAAAATGACCTGTGGTATATTTAAGTCTCAAAGCAATAGACATATTGATAAAATTCAAGAGAAGTGAAAATCCTCGGTTTAAACCTCGACTGCTTTTCAAATATTGACTGTCTATCCTTTAACTATCAAATAAATAACAAAACGTAACTTTTAGAAATTAAAGATTTTAACGGATTTTAAACGCTATTTATTCATTAGGTTTATTATTTTCCAGGCGTTTCGCACACTTTCGAGTGACTTAACTCCTCCAAATATGCTATTATACAAAACTATTTAAACAGTATTTCAAAATATATTTGCCTTTATACCACCAACAACATCTTTACATGATCGAACCAAAAGACCCCGCATAAAATATAGTAATAATTCTTTCCAATAACAAAAAACTCAAGACCATAGAAACCATATAAGTACTAATAAGACATTTAATTTCATACCACGTCGATTGAAATCTACCATCAATCACATCAAATCAATTCATATAACAAGGCTATAAGAATTATGAACGATCAAGTTATTTATGTGCGCTGTAAAAATTGTATCCATACATATATATACATATAATATAATATTATAAATGCGAAAGTAACTCTGTCTGTCTGTCTGTTACTCAATCACGCCTTAACTACTGAACCAATTTGCATGAAATTTGGTATACAGATATTTTGATACCCGAGAAAGGACATAGGATAGGTTTTATCCCGGAAATCCCACGGGAACGGGAACTATGCGGGTTTTTCTTTGACTGCGCGGGCGCTGCCGCGGGTGGAAAGCTAGTATAGAATAAATACAATTTGTTGAATACATGACCTAAACCAATATAGTTTTTGTATCAACTGTATACGTAATTTTAGCATATTTCGCGCGTTTATTTAAAATATTGTCAAAATTAAAAAAATCAGACAAAAACGTAATCATTTCTCTTACAAAATTTACCAATTCATTGATTATTATTAGTAGTTCGGTAATTATTGCATATTTTGTAATTGTGTCAATTAATAACAACTGAAAATGTACGGAAAATTAAATCAAACCAATAAATTATATCAATCAGTGATTATTTTCTTCTTATATGGCAATAAGTTGATTACTTACTGTATACATATCAAGCATCTCCTTTTAAGTATTTAACAACGTTTCTAAATAATCGTTATTAAAACAGCCATATTTGCGAAATATTATATTAATAATGTAAATCGAATTATTAATATACGGTAAATACTTTATGGCGCGGCGACATTGTTGATCTCATTTCTACTAATAAGAAATATGTTAATTGTATCCTTCAGTTATTATTGTAACTTCAACGTAGAAACAGACATATTTATTCAATTAGACTTCCTATAAAAATACATCTAATATTATTAACAAACAGTTAAGAGAATAGCTTATAAACAACTAAAAACTAAAAATCGTCATCATCAACCCATAATGTTCCTACTGCTGTTAAAAAACTCACCACGCTTCATATAATTTTGAAATTAAAATAGCATTGCAATATAAACCGTATAGAAAATGCAGATTAAGTAAAAATCAAAAAATATCGTGTCTAAGCTAAATCTCAACGTTATCCCTGATCTTTATCCATACCTTAATCTCTATACCAAAACTTAACTTCAATCCGATCAGCAATTTCATGAATTTATAAACATTCTTTCACACTTAACCTTCCGTGCTTATTACCGTAATAAGCCACAATCTCAAAACCACCAAAACCCATCAATTTCGTAAACACTGTATGCAATAACTATAACAGTACCAAAGGCCAAGATACATTGGTCATTCGTTACGCGTACGTTCAAGTCAAGGTCGCTATGCGTGCTAAATACATGATCATATGATTCATATCAGTGTCGAAAACCTAGCCAAGTTTCACTTGAAACAATAACTATTTACCAGATCATTGGGCAACATTTCCTTTACTCACGTCCTTGCCAAAACTTCGTTTACTCAATAATTATCTGCTTTAAATTTTAAATTAGTTGCACTATCTGGTATGTGCATTACTGCATTAAAATAATTATATATAAAATTTTATAATTACGCAATACAACGCAACGCCCTTCATACGCATCGAATATTGTTTATTTTATAATAACGAATTGGTCATGCGAATTTATTATACTGTTATGATTGTCTGCTTGTATTTGCAATATTACGCAAGCTGTTGTTGGAATTATTATTATAACACCGCGTTCAATTTTAACATGTCTTATCGTAGGACAAGTATTGAATAAGGCGTATCGCAAATTCCTTCGCAGCCCGAAGTATTAGTCTCCAACTTAAGATTAGTCTATTCAATCGCAAAACGTACTTATCCTATAGACTTGTAATCAATGATTAAGCAGTTTATAGCACACAAAATTCTCTAGACACCCACAAGCAACGCGCCATTATTCGAGCCTTAAATATCTCTGTTATTAGTTATTGCTATGCAAATCAATTTACGCGCCCCAAAAGGAAGTGTACCATTCCATTCTGATTTTGTAATTACGCTGTAACAGGCAAGGTCAGATTCAAGGACGACATATTGTTACATTAATTACATTATTACCGGCCTACTGACGACCACGTACATTCCTCGGTGACAACTTTTTTGTGCGTACAGCTACCAGTGTTCACATCCGCATTTGTACTATTTGGCTTTTTCCTTGCCGGTTCGATTTACATTTATGTCCTTTCAAAACAAGATTCCTGATCATTTTTTGTCGCTTTATTGAATAACAATCTGTCAATTTATATTTTATACCTTGCTGCATTAACACTAATCCTGACATATTTCTTAAGTAACGACATAACATTGAAGATTGAGCCAGCGTATCCTTTAGTGAACGTATTTTAAATTCTTTGCACATATTATAACATTATAATTTCCTCTTTCAGTTTGCTTTCGTCGCCCTCCTCGGCTATGCTTCGGCTAGCGCCATCCTAGCCCCGTACGTCTACGGCGCGAACGCCGGTGACGTCCAGGCCGCCGCCATCGACGCCACCGTCGCCGCGCGGGACACCGTGCGCGCTATCGGCGAAGGCCAAGCGCGTGCCGCTGAAGCCGTGATCCAACACAACACTGAGGCAGTCCGTCAAGTCGCTGAGACCAACCGCAACCTCCACGAGAACGCCTACTGGGGCAGTGTTGCCGCTTCCCAGAACTACGTCGCCGCTGCCCAGTCCCAGGCTGCCGCTATCGATGGAGCCGCTGCCGCTGTCCGTGCTGCTCATGCCGCTGCCCCCGTCGTAGCTGCTGCCCATCTCGCCTACCCCGGTGTCGCCGCTCCCTACGTAGCTGCCCCCTACGCCGCCTACGGCGCGTACGGTGCCTACGGTCTCGGTCTCCATCACTGGTAAACCACCACCTCGACGCTGGTAACGCCGTACATCAAGTCATCACGCGTTATCGGCACATGTAACAGCTTTAAGGACGTTTCCAACGGTCGGTCTCAAATTACACGGAAAAATGATTTGCTCAACGAACAAAACAAAGGTCTCAATAAATACGTAACTCTCTTTGTAAATAAGTAAATCTAATGCCATCACTGCCAAAGTGTAAATAAAAACACAATTTATAAAAAGTTTGATGTTTTTCTTGTGAACCTTTCCATTAATAAAGTAAAATTGGTTTTTATATGAAGCATTATATTAAATCTCAAACTAAGTTTGCGATTTGTTGACAAGTCTGATATAAATATTTATACACAACGCAGCAGCAAATACTTAATTCAATGAAGCTTAATATAAAGCTGATATAATTATTTAATGGTTAACTTATTCATGCAACTTAGTTTGTAATATTTATGAGAAACAATAGTATATGTATAGTATGTATAGTAGTATATAATAATATGAGTGCTTCGAGATGAATTAAAAACAGGCTAGCTAGAAATTCCTGCTCCATTACTGAAGAATAGCAGTAGATTATGTGCATGTCACTTATTAAATATTTCCTTTTTCTTTCTTCAGTCACATCACGCTAACATGACATAATATAATACTCATCCATTTTTTAATGTTACTACTGTATGCCAAAACATAATAAAGCCGCCAAAAAATATTTTTACTGTGTGACAAACACTATGAGAAAGAATCATGTATTTAAATAAAATTATACTGCAACGACATTTTTAAGGAGATTAGACCTCTAATTTCATTCACTTAGTTGTTTATGACTCACACGATTTTCAATCTTCAAGGTTAACCTACTTTCTTTAAAATAAATACCTACAGTACTAAAAAAGTAAATACAATAAACTAATGAAATTATTGTTTTGTCACCGATCCTTGATGATAAGTGTACAAAGTCTAAATTAAATTTGTTCATTTAAAGTTGGTTCAAATCGAGTCTAAACATAGAGATCTAGAGAGATGCCAATCGCTTGCGCTGAGTACGAAACCTGGTGTCTCATAAAAATTTACTACACGGCCGTACTACACGATCGAACGTTTTTGTTAGCTTTAGTATGTTCATTATACATTGCGGTATTCGAACTCCGCGTTTGAACAGAGTCACGTACAGAAGAAGCATTGTAAGCTATTTACATAAATTATTGTGACTGTCGTTCTGTCACATAATGAAACCAAGAAATCACTACGTAATATTGTTTTTGAAATTTTAGTAAGAAAATCGTATAATTTTCAGCACTTACCGATGGTATGTGATTCCATTTGACTTAAAGTTGCTGGTTTCATTTCGGTTTTTACAAACTTTAACGGAACAACACGGCAATGTCAAATAATACCCGGCCGACGGTCGAACGTCAACTGAATGCAACAAACAGCATGTGTTCTTTTTTTGGGCATATTGCTGCGACACCGGCCCCGCCCCCTAACCATATCTCCCTTTAGTTTCTGTGATCTGTGAGTCTAAAGTAGTATGTTTCCAACAAACATACCTTTGAAGCAAAAGCATCTTAAAAATGATCAGCTTACGAATCCATACTTAATATTATAAATGCGAAAGTAACTCTGTCTGTCTGTCTGTTACTCAATCACGCCTTAACTACTGAACCAATTTGCATGAAATTTGGTATAGAGATATTTTGATACCCGAGAAAGGACATAGGATAGGGTTTATCCCGGAAATCCCACGGGAACGGGAACTATGCGGGTTTTTCTTTGACTTCGCGGGCGATGCCGCGGGTGGAAAGCTAGTATTTCTATAAGTCTAAGATCCGAATTAAGATCGCCCTTCACTCATCTGATAACCAGGTGAGACGTATTTTTGTCGAATATAATATATGTACAAATATGCCTAAGATAACTTGCCTATCAAAAAGTGCTCATGTCTATTTTTAATTTAATTAACTTTTGGATTATTTGGAAGAAAAACAAAAACATGACTGTCACTCCAGCTCAAATATCTTCAATAATAATGTCACCTCAAATTTTCACGGTATCCTGGACAAAGTGCAAACTACAGGCCCTGCCAATTAGTTCACACGCATGTTAAATTAACTGGCAAATCAGTCAAAATTGATTAAGCACACACACGCGTTGGGTTTTGCAAAATTATCGGCTTCATTAAATCGTTAATCTTTCTAATCAATTATTTCCATACATTAGCAAGTCGTATATTGACTGAAAGTAAAAATTCTTTATATTCACGATAACTTTAATACATAGAATTGTTATAGATGTTTATAAAGATAAAAATATTTGAAATATTCAATTTTCCAATTTGAAACAATATACATATTCTTAAAAAAAACTGTATAGCAGAATTTATTGAATGTGAAATGAAATATAACATAAACATGTGCATAATTTGATTAACGTTATCAAATGAATAGAATATCCACAGATAAAAATTTTAAACACGTCAATAAAGCAGTAAAATTCCTCATCAATAGAAACTAAAATTTAATCGTTCCATAGAAAAAATTTTACTTAAAACAATCAAAGAGCAAAGATAAAATTTCCAGAGTCAAAATCCTGTTAAAAAATTATAGAAAAGGCCATGAAGGCGGGTTGAAAGGTGGCCATTTCACACCCGGAATAAAGCCACAAACTTTACACATTGGCTTCGAATTACTATCTTTTTCTTCACTACTATCATCATCATAATCAATCACAACACGTGGTGTGTCCATTTTCATCCCTGATTTAATATTAATAACATTCCCATCTATTGTTACTTTTATTCTATTAGATCCTTGTTTAGGTTCAATCACCTTTGATTTCTTTTTATTTTTATCATCTTTTGGTTTTTTTACTTGTTCCTTTTTCTTCGGCGCTTGTTTCTTTGTATTATCTTTCTTCTTTGTAAAAATTTCTTCGTCAATTGCATATATATTTGTAAACTTTTCTCTCAACTTAACAGCCAGTGGTTGAACTAGCACTCTTTCTTCGTCATTTACTGGTGTTATATCCACATTTATATTATCTTCGTCATTGTTTTGAATTTCAAGTGAATCGTCAGTTCGTACATGTCTCTGTTCTGAATATGCTATGAGAATCACTGAAACAATTATTTTAAAAGAAATTAAAACAAAAAAAGTTGTAATTTTTAGCCAACACTGATAAGGAAACCTCTGTTAAATACTTATTATATCAACACAACAAGATCAGGAAAATTATTTACAGGACTTTAAGATTTTCTTTAATTAATTTACGTATCAGTGTAATATTATAAGAACTTATTGCTGAACGATATTTTGTTACTACTATGCCCTAATTAACACCACACAACTGAAGGAGTTAAAATAATATTGCAAGGAAAAAAAACTAAAAATACCGTAAATGAGAAGGCGATACATAACGGCCTGATCTTCAATGGTATTATGAATTCTGTTACACGTCTTTCCAATATCAAACACACTACTATCAAGTACACATGTAAAATTATTGTGGCAAATTTATTTTTCACGTGTTATGTGATTACTATATTAAATTGGAGTTCTAATTGTATGTTTAACGAGGCTTTAATTCATTCAAAGAATTAATAAGCTTCTTAACAGCATAAACTGTATTTTTGGGGTACGTTAGTTACTTGGTAGAATGACCACAGTTCGTGGCATTACTTAATGGGTTGATATTATTATAGGCGCTATTATATTTAAATTAAAGAATTGCAGAATTTTTCCTTTTACGTTTATATTCCTATTTTCTATTTATATTATACTTTTCAGGACTTACAAATGATTGATAGTCATCTGATTCTGCTATTCACTCAAGTTATTACCTCGTGTGTTCATAAGTTTTGAGACGAACTTTGTAGTTAAAAAATAAGATAAAATATCACTGGCTGATATTTATTTCTTTTTCCAATTTTGAATTTGGAATGTTTACTTTTAATTCCTTTGATTTTCAAATTAATTTCTTTCAATTTTCTCGTGATGGAGGGAACTAAAGAATTACGTGCGACCGTGATTTCGCTGTTTAAGGCGGGGAAAAAACCAATGGAGATTTTCCGTGAGGTGAAAATTTTTGGTGTGAGCCGTAACTTCGTGTATTACACTATCAAACGATACAAGGAGACTAATTCTTTGCAAGATCGCCAAAGAAGTGGCCGGCCACGCTCTGTGAGGACGCCTGCGAACATCAAAATCATCAGAGAGCGACTTCGCCGAAATCCATGTCGCACTCAGAAAAAACTCGCACTGCAGACTGATATTTCGCGCGTATCAATCAACAGAATACTGAAATATGATCTTAAGGTAAAGGCGTACAGCCGTAGGAAAATTCACTTTTTAAACGACCGCCTTCGTAAATTGCGACGCGAACGTTGTCCAATACTGCTTAGGAGACACGATGCGAGGAAGATACTCTTTACTGATGAGAAAATCTTTACTGTCGAAGAAAAGTTCAATCGACAAAACAATAAAGTGTATGCCAAAAGTAGCAAGGACGTCCCACCTTCAGCACGGAATGTCTTGCGTACTCATCATCCGGCTAGTGTGATGGTATGGTGGGGAGTTTCGTATGAAGGTGTCACTCCGCTGCATTTCTGCCAACAAGGTGTCAAGGTGAAAGCCAAGAATTATCAAAGTGATATTTTAGAGACTGTTGTGAAACCCCTGTCTCATACTTTATTTCACAACAAGGATTGGGTTTTCCAGCAAGACTCAGCGCCATCTCATAAGGCAAAAACCACCCAAGCTTGGTTGAAGGAGAATGTGCCGGCCTTCATTGCGGCTAACGAATGGCCCTCCTCCAGCCCCGACCTCAACCCGCTGGATTATTCTTTATGGACTGAATTAGAGCTCAGGGCCTGCCGAAAGTCCCACCGAAACTTGGAGTCACTGAAGCGAGCTCTTGTCCGAGAGGCAAAGCGAATTCCATTGGAAAAGATTCGTGCCGCTATAGATGACTGGCCAAATCGTCTGAGGGCGTGTATAAAAAATAAGGGTGGACATTTTGAGTGATAATGAAAGTTTATTGTTTGTTATTACTCACTAAATATGTTGTATAAATTTTAGAATTATAAGTTAAATATTACAAAAGATATGCAACTTTTATTTCGTCTCAAAACTTATGAACACACGAGGTATAACTTAACCTAAAGTTGCCATATTCTTTTCAAAATCATTTCATTTCAATCATTTATCTTTGTCTCTCACTCCTTCTGAAAGATGGCCATTTACAGCAACTATTATGTTAGCAGTATCTAAATTATTAAATTGGATATATATTTTTCAAGTTTATCTTCATATTATTATTTGAACTATATTAATTTCCCAGAAAATTCGACAAACTGGTAATTTCTTATTGCTTATTCGGTAACTAAATTGTTTGGTTCATGATTTCGCTTACATTTAAGAAATTCGTTACATATTATAAAAACTGCTAATACTCAATATAAAACCTACTCAGTTATATCACAGTTGACAGATATATACTACGTACATACAGTTAGGAAACTAAGCCCCCCCCATGAAATTATGACGTATAGCTATAGGGCTGTTACTTTTTGATATTTAACCGACTTGAAAAATAAAGGAGAAGGTTATCAATTCGGCCTGTATATTTCTGTTTGCTTTTTTTCACAGTTGATTTTGTGGTAATTTGGAGATTAAAACCCGTTAAAATACAAAAATGGTGTAGCCTAAATATGAATTTACAAGAAGAAACAATCCGAATTAATACAGCTTGTAAAAGTAAATACGTTTTTATCAGTGCTATATTTCGAAATCTAGTTTTGTTATGGACGCCGAAGGCTATTTAATGTACCTAAATTATTTATAATGCTTGATATTTGTATTATACATATATTCAATAATTATTTTAAACCAGAATTTACAATACTTGTATGTAGGTATACCTACTAAATTATTTTTAAAACGATAAATTAAATTAAATTAAAAAACACAAAATATGCAAAAATAAATTAAAATTATTATTATACGAGCATAGAACCTCTACCTTTTTGTTTTAGGAAGAAAAAGAAAATAGTTTGACAGGCTTAGTGCTTGACAAAGTGGAGACGCCACGTATCGATAAAAATACAATAATTATAATATCTATCTTTTTCTTCCCTAATATTTACGTAATTATGCACATAAATTTAAACAAGATTTTTTTAAGGTTTCCTTTTTTTATATTTTCGTGCTCTTCTAGATTGCGTAAAAAATAGATGCGATCTTTAAACAGACTGGACTCCTAATAGGTACTATTTGTAGCATTTTGATAGAAAATATGTCAACATAATATAAAACTCATACTGCCATATCTATAGAAATTAAAAAATAGTCTCTTTTTAACTTGTAGTCAGATATGGTATTTACAAATATATTTATTGAAAGGGCTACAAACTGAAACAATCGATATTTATTTAATGTGAATTGACATCACTTTAAACTTTTTTCCATACTATATTCAAAACACAGATCTAGTACCAGTAGATATGCAATGCTATGGTGAAAAGAGATAGATAGCTACGCTTACATTATGTGAGTGAAGGGGATGTAGATACGTTTTTTTTGTCCTTATCTGCGTGGCCACTTTTTTGTTTGGCCCCTGTCAAACCTGGGCCAAACAAACAAAGCAGATCTGATATTTAATTAGTTTTCTTGTGTCTAATGTTCTTTTTGGTGATAAATACATTTGGAAGTTAATTATAAAAGTGTTCTGAATGTACTACGTGTACTGAGTGTTTATAATTATGGGTGGTTGCAGCGTATTAGGCTATAACAGCCGCACGGAAACAAACGCCGATGGAATTTCATTTCATTCGTAAGTAAACAATTAAATAAAGATACATAATATCAGAATCATTATAATTGACTGTTTCCTATCAACTGATCATTCTTATTGTTGATATTTCGTGGTAATTTTAGCTTTTAAGTGTAAGATAACCTCAATCACAATGTTGCCTGCAAATGGGAAAAAAAGTCCACAAAATTGCAAAAAAATGTTTGTCCCATAGTTTTCCAACGTATAATGGCATTTGTATATATGGATTGATGCTAGTCGGTAAAATTGGGTACCATCTAAAAAGCGAGAATATGTTCAAAGAATTTTAACGCAATTTTTTTTGTTTGCAAACCTAAATAATCTCTCCTTGAGTCAAATGCTACGCCAACAATCAGCATGAATGTAATTACTTATCTACATTTTAAGAAGTTGATTTTAAATCACAATCAAATTCCATTGTTAGATTTCCCTATAACCCTAAGATAGATTATTTTCATATGCGTTTATTAAACTTTGTTACATATTAAATTGCTTTTTACATTAACTCTCTAGTAAAATAAAAGTAAAATATAAATCTAAGAATTTATATTTTTTAGTTTGAATCTGTGCAGTCAGTATCGGCAACACAAAATGATGATCCAAATTCCAATACCATCAACGAGCTATAGAGGAGTTAAAAGGAAAGACAGAAATCAAATGATTAAAATGTGTCCCCAGGTGCTAAAACTCGAAAACTGGTTTGTACTAAAAAAATACATCTTTATTAATAAAAATAACAAGTTATTTGGTAATACAAAGTTAATAATGGATAAAAATTTATAACCGGAGTAAATTAAGCATTAATTCCATTTTATTTGCCATTAATTGTTAGCATTTCTCTTTAAAAATGTTTTTATTTCTAAAAGCAGAGTTGTTTTGATGCCATAGTTTCAAATTTAATATATTGAAGTATTTTTATTTCTAATTATTTGCTATATATGTATATTAATGTTATACTTTGATACCAATACATTGGTATTAAAATAATTAATATAATGGCCTTGACACAAAAAATATTTTATATTCTAAAATTTATTTTTTCAGTTGCAGAAGCAAAAACAGATATCAGCTAATCGTCTTAAGAAATTGCTTGTTAAATGCTTATAAATATGGAAGAAACAGAAGTTCTCCGCAGCATCGAAAACGGAAATAAAGATTTTCTAAAACTCAAGGAAACGATATTCAAGCCAATTACGCAACTTTTCCTTATGTCTAAATTTCATAAGCCCAAAAGCGTACATTTACGTACGAAAAACATTCGACATCGGGCAACGTAGATTTTGTACCTACTTGATTTTTATGTTCCAATATTTGTAATCGGCCCTTAGCACAGAAATTTATACATGTGTAAAATAACCTATGATAATAAAACACATTGAAACTGTATCTGAATTTAATATTCCTTTATTTGTGGTCTTCCCTTCTCGAATGTATATTATGTATATAAAAACTACAAAGGTAAATTTTCATTAAAAATACGTCCTCAAATTCACCTAACATTATTTATTTATTACACTGAATTGTAATAAATAATTAATGTAAGAGTGAATTTGAGGACGTATTTTTAATGAAAATTTTCCCTAAAATGCAGGAAAGTTTATAAAATGGCAACACTCGAAGATAGAGCGAAATGCACTGAGGTGGCCACGCATGTTCTGAATCTAGTGGTACTAGATCTGTGATTCAAAATCTGTGGATGTGTCACCCGCTACTATCGATCCCCCTCAATACCCTTGTAAACACGCTTGATGGGGGGGGGAGCCATTTCGAACATTTTGTATGAAGTTTCCTTACTGTATGTATCTGTATATTGTGGTTATATATAGGTACTTAATATGTTGTACTTTGATCGAAACAATTATTATTTCAATAAAGATAATAAAATACGTTTACATTGGTTGTAAGTTTATATTAATATGTCAAACAGAACTTTTCATTACATTGCAATTTCAAATAGTAACTTACGTAGTAATTGTAGTGTGCATTTTCGACTTGCATGTCATGTTTAGTTCAATCTACAATATGTGGTACTATTTGGTTTAAAATATAAACTCCCCGTTTTGCTGTAACAAAGCCATCAGTAATTCTCTATTTTCTCTATTTTCATCATCAACATCATCCTCTTTTTCTTTAAATTCTAAATTAAATTCAGCATTAATACTATTATTTATTTCATAAGTTTTACGAGGTTCTTCTGTAGTGGTTTTTGGTCGTCTTGTAGTACGCTTGGTTCGTTTTGTAGTGGGCTTGGGTCTTCCAGGGGGCTTCGGTGGTTTTCGCCTTCTTTTCTTAAGCTTACGATTTGGGGACTGCTTGTCATCGTAATAAAGTGCCTCATAGAAAGTTGAATAGTCATCGTCTGGTCTGTATCGTATGCCCGGCGCGGGTCTGTGGTGCTTATTTCCTCTAAGTAACGCTTTTTCGTGTAGCATACCATCATTTACTAGATAAATGGGATACGGTGTAACGGGTTGAATGTTATCTATACTCGAAATATCAACATTATCATTGGAATCAATAATAACTGAACGCTGATCATCTTCATCGCTTATTTGTTGAAGCGACTTCGGAATTAAAATCACTGAAAACATAATACTGAGAGTAAGGAACTGGTTTCTGCTGCATTGCTTTAAATTACAATTAAACTAAGTTGTGCATAAGTTTGATGAAAGGAAACAAACATAATAAAAAATACTTCTCGAATTGTCATATATTGATAATAAGCAATATGGAGAAAATCTTAGAACAAAAATACCCTTACCCAAAACACACCAACCCAACGAAAGCATAGCTCCAATGTGATAAAAGTTTGAATTGCGTCAATCTAATTGATTAATTTACTCGATTAACTGTAATCTTTTAATTATAAACTGTAAAATTCAACCAGATGACGTTAATTTTTTTTACAATTGAATGAAATTTAAAATGAATTGGAAAATAAATAGATATCAGATAAAATAGTTGCATATGTGAAATTATTTAAAATTTACTATTGTGATAATGATCGGTCATAATATAATGATATAATAGAATTTCCCTATTTTTTTCCTATTTCAGTAATTTATTCACTTAATCTATATATGTATATAAAACTCAAAGGTGACTGATATAGTGATCTATCAACGCACAGCCCAAACCACTGGACGTATCGGGCTGAAATTTGGCATGCAGGTAGATGTTAGAACGTAGGCATCCGCTAAGAAAGGATTTCCCGAAATTCTTGCGGGAACGGGGAAAAACGGGGATGCACGTACAAAGTCGTGGGCGGAAGCTAGTTTAATTATAAACATTTCACTAACCGTATAATGATGCCGTCAATCAACGGAATGAGACAAATAAGAGCTCACTGCTCAAGGGAGCTATTAATTTGTTTAGTTCGTTTAGGCACAGGCAACATAAACACGAATTAACGTTTTTAGGATTTGTAACTTTAATGCTATATCATGGTTAAAATTAGGTTCAACTTGAACAATTATACAACTTGTGAGCTTTTGTCTATGAAAACATAATCTTAAACGATAGCTCACGTGCTGGTGGCAAAGTTGGGCGGGTTGCTTGTTATGGGTGTACACTGTACACATTGAGTTTTAAGAATTCATCTATTTGAAAAAAAAATGCGTCTGGAATTTTATAAGTATTTTTACGTACTCAGCGTATGCAAAACTACAACCTCCTTTGAGCTTAGTATACCAACAGTGGGACACCGTGTATATACAGTATCTATATTTCAAGTATGATATATTTATTATTATTACTATACTAATTCCCGGAATATTGTACAAATCGTAGTATTTCTAAAATATTTAATTAAACGGTGTGGTTTATGATATTTTTACTTTCGCTGAAGCCATTCAACACGGGATATAAAACCACTTGTGCAGAAAAGCTACTAAACTTCATTGAAGAAATGAATTTTGAATTATATAAATTCTTACTTAATAAAAATATTTACATGAATAAAAACAAAGTAACTGCTAAGCAAAATTTTCCTAAGACAGTCACAAAGTTCATAAGGAAAACAATTTTACTATCTTTAACCCCATCTAGTCATGATATTACTGGACAATATCAAAGTTTTGAGACAGACTGTATTAAACAAAGAATCAATAACGTTTATTCATTGATTTGAGTAATTACTGCGTTAAAGAAAACAGATAATAAAATAAGAATACACAGGTTGAAAATACTATATTCAATTTAAAAGACAACATTCCAAATAAGAAGCTTACAATAAAACATTTGATTGAAACATTGATTAAGGGCTGATTTTTCAATCCTCGGTTAAAACTTATTCGTCGAATAACGTATTAAACTACCATTTCAAAATGTATTCTTATTGCATGCAATTGCCAGTTTACAAGTGACATTTTAATATTATCGTGCAATACTTTATTGGACGGGTAAGTTTAAACCAATGATTGAAAAATCAGCCCATATTATAATTAAAATTTAATTCCGTAATTTTCGAACAAAGTATCAGAAACTAAAAACAAGAAAGAACAAAATTTGCGAAAATATAGCGATATGACAGAAACGACTAAATGTACACAGACCACAATATTGAATAAGACGAAACAAAATTGGCAATTCATAAAAATGTCTAAGTAGCTACAATATCATCTGACCCATTATATTTAATCACCACAATGTAATTTAAAATCTACATGTAAACTCCGCTAGGTACTGGGAAGCCAATCGAGATCTGATCGAAGTATGCTAAATTTTCAACTGTTTGCAAATATTTTATAATACGGTCTGGTTAACGAGACAGATGTATGCCATGTTTAATTCAATCTGTTTAATCTGTGGGACAAATATTCTGTAATATTAACTGCTTCGAAATATAAATTGGCCATTGAGTTTTATCAAAGCGTTCAGTAATTCTGTATCTTCATCGTAATCTCCGTCTATATCAGGATGGGGCCGGGGTCTTGGTCTTGTGGGTTTGGTTGGTTTTGGATAGGGTTTAGGCCGATAAATTCCCCTTTTCTTTGCCCTACGACGTAGCAACTGCCTTCCATCGTCATAATAACCCGCGTCAGAAAAATTTGGATATATGTACGGTCTGTTTTTTCTTACGGAACCTTGGTGCTTATTTCCTATGAGAAACGCTTTTTCGTGTATTACATCATCTTCTAGATAAATTGGATACGGTGTAACAGTTTCAATGTGATCTGTACGCGAAGCATCGACATTTTCATTGGAATCAATAAGTACTGGACGCTGCTCATCATTGTCGCTTATTTGTTGAAGCGACTTTGAAATTAATATCACTGAAACACAATACTGATGGTAAGAAACTGATTTCTCATGCATTGTTATAAATTACAATTGGAGAAGATTGCTTAGTTGCATGTTATAAATTATAGTTAAAAATTATTTATCCAATTGAACCAATACGGGAAAAATATTGTAAGAAAAGTTATCCTTACCCAAAACACACCAGGCCAAGCAAAGCATAGCTTACGAAGTGATCAAATTTTTAATTGCGTCAATCTAATTGATTAATTTCTTCTTTCTTATATGATTGATTAACTCCAATCATTTAATTATAAACTGTATAATTTGAATATTTGGTTTTATGGCATCCAAAAATTTATATAAACTGTACAATGCAACCAAATGACGTTAAGGTGGATGTTCCGACCGTCCCTCCATACATTTTTGATTACCTCTAAACACTTAACACAGACACTATTTCTTTAAAACTAATCATTTTATCACTTCTCTATAATGAAATGTGTGCGCGTTCGACCTTTTTAATCAATAATTTACAATATTTACTTAGAAAAACAACAGTAAAATACCGGAAAAATTTGACACTTCTACAGTAGTGTGCGTGACTTTTGCCAAGCGAAACACGACATAAAGCACGACATCTAGCGCATAGACTATATACTTATTACAGATCTAGCGCTACGTAGACATTGACGCGCTAGATGTCGTGCATTCGCGTTCGTTATCTTATACATAATGAGCATAATTCTAATAAATCAAAGTTCTGTGTAAAAATTGAGTAATTTCATTTCCAATCGTTCAAAGAAAATAACAATAAAATAAAATAAAACTAATGACCTTAGAAACTATGTTTTTTTTTGTAAACAATTTATTACTCATTATTGTTCGTCCGTCGTAGGTCTGTAAACTGTATTGTACACTGAAGGTAAATGGTACTGTAGGTACTTTAGTTCGGCGTCGTCGTCGGCTTGATATAAAATTACATTCTTGATTTCATTGACACGCGCTATGATTTGCGCGCGGAATTTCTTGTGTTGTGAATTTATTTTTGTATGCTATGCATTTTAATTGAATCAAATTGCAATATTTCTCTAGTATGCATTTGAGACTATATTGTAATAATTGATCGTGGTTAGGTATAGTAATTAATTATTCTAATAACGCAATTATATTTTCGGTGGGATTCAAAACAAAAAATTGGCCCGTGATTTTTATGAAATTTCACCACATTGCAAATTATATATTATACAATTACAATTACAATTATTATAAATCGGTAAACTATCAAAGTAATCACAAACTTGCAAAATATGCTTTTCCGAATTTTCAGACAGACACACAATTTTATTAGTTTGTTTTAGCAAAGTAGGTACCTATACCTATACGCTTACGTCGCCCGTCGCGTCGTCGAAAACGGTGCGCCCAGAAACAAACATACCTACCTAATTCAGTTACAATCCTTTTTTTGTTCCGTAATATATTGTATTCTAATACGATTTTTTTTATTCGTCGGCCAGTTCTACTAGGTATAAAAAGATAAAATTGAAATATAATTATTGTAGCGACAGCCATATGTTACTATGTTTTCGTAAATATGTTTTTCACCTTCCTGGTTATTTTCACATAATCTTATATATATATAAATGAATCGCAAAATGTGTTGGTAAGCGCATAACTCGAGAACGGCT
>CAJQZM010040290.1:0-23348 GCA_907164665.1 Colias nastes | reverse complement strand
ATAATTCTTTTTTTATTATATTCCTTGAAGTACGAGGATGGTTCTTACTTCTTATGGAGAGAAAACGTAAACATGTACCACGGGCGAAGCCGGGGCGGACCGCTAGTAAATAATAAAATAATAAATAGTGTATTAGATTTGTTATTGTATCTTGTATACCTACGAATAATTATTCTTACGTCTTGTTGGGAAATGTTCAAATACCTACCTATTGAAATAATTTACTGTTACAAATCATTAGTGTTATTAGGTAGTTTTGAGTGAATAGGCATGGATCAGAAATTCAGAATATAATATGCTACTAACTACTCAAATACATACATGTTTTGATAAAAAAAAAACAATAGTGTAATGTAATAAAATAAAACTGCGTTTTATTGTAATCAATTTAGACATTATTTATTTTCCAAAATTAATGATGAATAAAATAGTTTACGCCAACAAATATGTATATTGTATAACTTTTATTTTTATAACAATCGTTCATAATAAACCGTAGCAAGTACATTGAGATAATATTAATATGGAGTCGATACCGCCTACATCACTTATGTTCCACTCAACATACGTCATGTGGCGTAACTGCACTCAGTCGCTTGCTCGCTCATTGGCGCGAACGTCACGCTCATTTTTTATTTGTTTTAAAGTGAAACGCATCAAATATGCCTACGTGTGTGTTACGATATTGCACAAATAATACAAAGAATACGGAAAAGTGCAAAGGAATAACTTTTCATCAGTAAGTAACTAGATAATAATTTTTAAAACTTAGTTAGAGCAAAATTTTTGGCGGGCGACATTTTGTCATAGATTAAAAATTTAAGATATGACATTGGGCATGAAATAAGTGTTGTTAGTAATATTTGCTGGCGTATATTTTTATAGTATAAAATAATAATTTTACATATTTAGAAAAGCATAGACTGGTTGTTAATTATTGAAAAAAGGTGAAATCATGAAATATGAATATCAATTACTTAATCACCAATTTTTTTTTTGTTAATTGATTTTAATCAAGTTTTTAATTGATATTGTATAAGCTACTGACTTGAACGTATAATTGAATTATTATTTATTTATCTGCACTAATATTATAAAGAGGAAAACTTTGTTTGTTTGTTTGATTGTAATGAATAGGCTCATAAACTACTGGACCGATTTTGATGAAATTTGGCACAGACAATCTTTAGACCCTGAGAAAGAACATAGGCTACTTTTTATTGCGAAATATGTACCACGGGCGAAGCCGGGGCGGACCGCTAGTTCAGAGATAAGTAATTAATATTTTTTCTATTCAAGGTTTCCATGTCTGGGCCGTGAAGAAAGGGAAAAATGGGTAAAATTTGTCCAAAAAAACAGCAGTGAAGAAACCTGGTTACCATCCGATAGAACTTGCGTCTGTTCATTGCATTTTCGCGATGAGGATAAATATACCACAAAAGCGGGAAGGCGTTTTCTAAAGAGGTCTGCTGTTCCTTGTATTGATGTTAGTAATAATAATAAAATTTTACGGATTTGTATAACAAATAAAATATTATTTTAGCCATCACTAACATTATTATTACTTATTATATTTATTTTAGCCGAAGGTGTGCTACAATAGTACTGGAACAATACAAGCAATTTCTGAGCCGGGAACATGTTCTGAGGATGATGAACTAAATAAACATTTTGTACAAAATTACACGGCTTTTATTTTTTTTCTAAAAAAGGCTCAATTTGTAAGGAATGAAACTTCCCATAGCCCTGACTGAACCTAAAACCCGAAAAAAATTAAATTATTCCATATGACGTCACTATTTACATCATCCTATATTATATGCCAGATATTGTTAGCCCCGCGAAGTAAAGTCAGTTTATACCTAAAATAAATATTAAGTAAGTACAAAGAAAATTTCAAGTCAACGTGCATGTAAGGAGTGGCACCCAATAAAATAGACAGAATGAAACAAAGTGTCGCCTCTATAGCGGTGAGTCAGTGACATCGCATAATCTATGACTGTCTAGCCGTCATTCGCGCGCCCCGCGCCGCCGCGCTTGGCGCACAGATTTTGTTCGTGGTGTCTGCTCCATACGAAGTAATATTATCTCAATGAGCAAGTAGCGTTTTGATTCTCACGTATAAGTAACTATAAGTTATAGAGGTCAGTGACCGTCAGTGACAAACACTATGGATACCTACGCTCGCGAATGCAAATTCGGTGTTTTGCTAATTATTGATAATCATTGAATTCGTTTTGAAATAGCCTGTACTTTGTAATTTTTAGTGTTATAGACATTTATAAAATGTGGTGCTCATTTTTTTGTAATAAATCATCCCGCTAACGCTATTGTATTTTCGTTGTTTTATTTCAAGTGAACACCTATACAATTTTGTCACGAGCCGCCTCTGGCCTCTGGGTGAAATAAACAAGTCAAATGATTTTTGTTCTAATTGTATTTTGGTAGTAGTTTGTTTAGAATTTACATTACCATTGTTTAATTTTTACCTACTATATTTTACTAAAAGTCGAGTGCGTCGAAATCGTAAATATCTTTTTCACCTTCCTGGTTTTTTTCCATAGTAAGTAAATAGTGTTTTAGATTTGTTGTTGTATGAATAATTATTCTTACTTGTTGGTTATGAAATGTATATTGAAATAATTTACTTTTACAAATCATTAGTGATATTAGTTTTGAGTGAAAATGCTTGGATCAGCATAATATTATATCATAGGTATATGCTACTTCAAATACATGTTTTGATAAAAAAAACAATAGTGTAATGTAATAAAATAAAACTGAGTTTTATTGTAATCAATTTTGACATTATTTATTTCCCAAAATTACAACAAAATAGTTTACGTCAACAAATATAACTTTTATTTTTATAACAATCCTACTTCCTACTAATGCGAAAGTTTGTGAGGATGTGTATCATGTGTGTGTTTCACGCAAATACTACTGAACCGATAACAATGAAATTTAGCACACATATAGAACGTAACTTGGACACATTGAATGGGTTTTATCCCGGAAATCCCACGGGAACGGGAACTATGCGGGTTTTTTTTTTAAATGCGGGCGGAAAGCTAATCGTTCCTAATATAAACCGTAGCAGGTGGCGTTTTGAAGTTTTGTCTACCCATACAGAAAAATGGAAAACTTGTTTTAGATTCACGCCATCTAGAGTTAAATCTTTATCATTTTTGTATACGTCTGTGTTTCACGATTCACGCCATCTAGACTTAAATCTTTATCATTTTTGTATACGTCTGTGTGTGTAAACGACCCTGTATGCAATGACAGATGTTATAATGCATTTTTTTACCGAATCGGGTGGATTTTAAGGCAATGATATGACATATTTCAATAAAATATAATATTCAGTAACCGCCATGACTATTCCTACGACTTTAAGGTTTTCCAATTACGCAAAAACTCAAATAAACTAGAAATGTAGAATTCAGCGCCATCTAGCGGAACATTGGCTGGGAACAGATCGTAGCAATCACCTTAAGTTTTTGAAACTCGTAAATGAAAATTATGCCTATTCCTTCGGGTCCTTTTTACACAACAGGATCACATCAATTCGCTTCTATCTTCTATAAAATATAGATCTTTATAGAAATCTGTTTAGACCATACATTATAACTTATAAGTTATCTTAACGTTAAATAATTAATTAGAAAAGTATGTAAGAGACTTACTTGTACTTAACGTAATGAGTATCATGGCCGTAATAAATTTTTAAAAATAAATCGAGAAATATCAAGAAAATTATCTTTAAACCCTCCCATAGATTAAGTATGAAATATGAATATCCCATATACATTTAATATGAAAGATTTTAGCTTTCTTTTTCTTTTTTTGGTTTTCTGCTTTAATTACTTCGCAAATTTGAAGTGGCATTTTCCACGCTTTTTCCGGACATTTTCCGGATATTTTCCAGGAATTTTCCGGGAATTTCCCAGGCATTTTCCGGACATTTCCCTGGCCTTTTTAAGCATTTTCCGGGAATTTTCCGGGCATTTCCCAGGCATTTTCCAGGCATTTTCCGGACATTTCCCTGAAATTTTCCAGGCATTTTCCGTGGATTTTCCGGGGATTTTCCAGGCATTTTCCGGATATTTTCCAGGCATTTCCCAGACATTTTCCGGATATTTCCCTGGCATTTTCCGAGCCATTTCTTTTCCGGAGATTTTCCAGGCATTTTCCACGATTTTCCCGGACATTTCCCTGAAATTTTCCAGGCATTTTCCGGGGATTTCCCAGACATTTTCCGGACATTTCCCTGGCATTTTCCGGGGATTTTCCAGGCATTTTCCACGCTTTTCCCGGACATTCTCACTCATTTTCCGGGAATTTTCCGGACATTTCCCTGACATTTTCCGGATATTTTCCAGGCATTTCCCATACATTTTCCGGACATTTCCCTGGCATTTTCCTAGCATTTTCCAGGGATTTTCCCGGCATTTTCCACGCTTTTCCCGGACATTTTCCGGATATTTTCCAGGAATTTTCCGGGAATTTCCCAGGCATTTTCCGGACATTTCCCTGACATTTTCACGCATTTTCCGGGAATTTTCCGGATATTTCCCTGGCATTTTCCGGGGATTTTCCAGGCATTTTCCAAGCTTTTCCTGGACATTTTCCGGATATTTTCGAGGAATTTTCCGGGAATTTCTCAGGCATTTTCCACGCTTTTCCGGACATTTTCACGCATTTTCCGGATATTTTCCGGGCATTTTCCAGGCATTTTCCGGACATTTTCCTAGCATTTTCCGGGCATTTCCCGGACATTTTTACTCATTTTCCGTTTTTTTTTCCGGGAATTTTGGAAATATCTGGAAAATATCCGGAAAATGCGTGGAAAATGCCACATCAATTTTGCGAAGTAATTAAAGCAGAAAACCAAAAAAAGAAAAAGAAAGCTAAAATCTTTCATATTAAATGTATATGGGATATTCATATTTCATACTTAATGTATGGGAGGGTTTAAAGATAATTTTCTTGATATTTCTCGATTTATTTTTAAAAATTTATTACGGCCATTTTTCTCATTAGGTTAAGTACTTTCGATATCAGTTTAAAGTTTTTTGTTATCTGTAATACTTACGGAAAAATCGCCTGTGCACACTTAACGATTACACCCTCTATACATAAAACTCAAAGCTGACTGAAATAGTGATCTATCAACGCACAGCCCAAACCACTGGACGTATCGGGCTGAAATTTGGCATGCAGGTAGATGTTAGGACGTAGGCATCCGCTAAGAAAGGATTTCCCGAAATTCTTGCGGGAACGGGGAAAAACGGAGATGCACGTACAAAGTAATTTAATGTAATTTTATTATTAGTATTTATATTATAAATGTAGGACCTCGTAAATACGCGGGCAGACTGAAAATCAGCGCTGTTCGGGTGTTAGCCCACAGCATGGCTGAGTCTGTTCCGATTGCCTAATATGTGTTTACTTTTAAGATAGGATAGTCTAAGTTTTTGTTGGCAATAAAGCTTTTTTTCTTTCTTTCTTTCTTTCAAAGTCGTGGGCGGAAGCTAGTATAAAATAAAGTCGCTTTAGATGTCTGTCTCTATGCTTAGATCTTTAAAACTACGCAACGGATTTTGAAGTGGTTCTTTCTAGCAGTTAAAAGTATTCTAGATCCAATTCAATTTATATAATTTGATAAGTTTTAAACAAAGTGGACGCAGCCGCGGGAGCTACTAATTTATAATCAGAAAATAATTTGTGTGCAGATCAGGCTATTTTCCCAGTAAGTTTTCTCCACAGAAAACAAAAACGTACTTTACAATATCTTTATATATGATAAAAATGCGTAGATGTAGTACCTATCAACAACAGAACCGTTTTAGCAGTCAAATGAATGCAAGTTCTGTTTTTATTGTACCTTCTTGTAATGTTTATATCTTTGAAAAAAGTAGTTAAGTGTCTTGCCGAGCTACAAATATCTATATTATAATTAAAATAATAAATAATACGAAGAGTTGCTTTTTTGGTTAGTTGTACATGCTAATTTTAGAAACTACAGGTCCAGTTTGCAACGTTCTTTCAGTTTTAGATAGCACATTTATGGAGGAAGTATATAGGCTATATATTATCACGCTAAGACCAAGACAAAGACCAGTCAAACAGGAGCGGAGCTATGCAGATAAAACCGTAGGGCACAGCTTATCCATACTCCATACTTAATATTATAAATGCGAATGTAACTCTGTCTGTCTGTCTGTTACTCAATCACGCCTTAACTACTGAACCAATTTGCATGAAATTTGGTATAGAGATATTTTGATACCCGAGAAAGGACATAGGCTACTTTTTACCCCGGGAAATAGCATGTTTTATCCCGGAAATCCCACGGGAACGGGAACTATGCGGGTTTTTCTTTGATGCGCGGGCGAAGCTGCGGGTGGAAAGCTAGTAATTTATAAACAGAAAATCATTTATCAGACTAGCTTCACGGTAAGTTTTCGTTTCAGTGGGATAACACACATTCAACTCAAACGAAACTAAACCAATAACTAAGATATTTTTAGTAGAAATAAACATTAAAATTATGTTTGGAGAACGTTTGTAATGTTTTGCGTTCTATCAACATACAACTATCGGATGCAAATTCAGAAAAATGGAAATATCAATCATCTGAGTTGTCGACAGACGAATGATTTTTCAAAATCGGTTGAGTAAATTTTAGTTAGACCGAACTATACTACAATGGACATCTGCGCCAAAATAATATACCAATCTTAGCTTCCGAGACAACCCTCATCATAGGTGTTTACGTAGTATCGTTAAGCGTAAGGATAAGTAACTTAAAATTAATCAACCATCAGACCTCAAAAAGTAATTTATTAAAAATCAAATACTTGTCCGGACAGCAACATATACTCCAGGGGATCTTGCCAATCAGTATTCACCATAATACCATTATGTTTTTTCGTTAACTTCTCTCGATACATGTAGCAGGAAACACGCCCGGCATGAACCGCCACTGTAATAATCTTAATTTCTTTCGTCTGTGTATATTTGGATATGGTTTCGGTTTCAAGGTTTGTCTACGCCATCGCAGAATCCTCCCCATTTCAGGATAGTGGGAAATATTCTTACCAACCAACTCTTTCATGCTTATATCGATTTCTACTTCTTTATCAACATCATTGCTATTGGTCGCGTTCACACAATTTATTGTCACTGCTATAAAGGAAAATTTTTCATTACTCATTGGTTTACTTATATTTTAAACATTGCCATCCCTTCCAGCAATCAATTAAAAACGCATTATTTAACTATAGGTAGCCCAAAATCTTCTTTTCTTTTTTAGTTCTTGTCAATGTACATTTTGTTTTAAATGTTTGCGAAAAAATACGATTTTTACTTTACATTTATATCAAAACGTGCACATTTTTGAAGTGAAAACTTCTTTAGCGGCGTTGAGCACTTTTTCTGTAATGGGTATAAAATCTTAAACTCGCGTCAGGACACGTGACCTGATCGAAAAAGCGTAAGACGGATGGAGAGAACTCAACGTTAATAATCAAGTTTTCACTTCTGCCGGCACTCCCGGAGTGCAACCCGTCTTTTTTTTGCTAAGAAGGGTTGTCATGTGTGATCCAAAGGACCATTAAATAATCGGAGAATCTAGATCATTGAGTCACATAAAATATCTCACAAATGGACTGAAAAAATATGGATTTTGAAGTGAAGCTTCTATAGGCGCGTTGAGAGTAAAATTTCAAGGTCGCGTCATGGCAATACCGTCAATAAGACGAATATTTTTTTGTATCTTTGAATCTTGCCAGAGAAGTTTAACTTCTTATACGAACGCTCGGCACTCACGCTCTTTTCTTTAACTTACCAAAAGCGATAAATAAATGAACGACGATCATGTCGATATGATTGCCTCTCTTTAGGAGTCGACTTTTTATTCGCAGTAATAATTAACTCAATTAACTGTGTGATTATTTTTTAAAACATTATTGTTTAATTAACTTTCAGTTTTCATTCTCGTCACTTTATTTTTTTATGATAATTTTGAAGGTTTGAAATTTATAAGACTCGCGGTTTTACCTTATAACAGCAAAAGTGTAACATGGTACTTATATGAAAAAAGAATTGCATTGGATTTGACAATACTTGAAAGAACAGTTATTTTTACCGATGAGAGAGAAATTTGTCTGTAAGTAAACCATAAACCAAACAACAGCATTATTTGTAAAACTGAGCATAACAAAATAGGCTACTTTGAGCTTTAGCTTTTTCCTTTATCCCTTAAAGGAAAACCGAATTTTTTTTTCAATAGCTAATTTAGGATACCAGAAAAAAACGTCCTATAGGTAATTTTGTTTTTGCTATAGCGTTCAGAATTATATGGTCGAGTATATTTTAGACCTCACGATTCTAAACACTTATAAACTAAATCATAGACCATAGTCTAAACTTAACTATAGCATACAAGTCATATAAATTGACTAGGACCTAGAACTCATACTTTAAATATAAACATGAATCACATTAATATAAAAAAAATTGTAGTAAAAAATGTTTTTGTTATCCAAGCGTGCATCAAGAGTAAGATTGTCATTATGAGAATGCAAAAAAAATAATCAATTCATCAATAAATCAATTTAAAAGTTTATTTGTTAAAAACTAAAAGTTTCATAAAGTTCTCGGATAGTGCGCCATGCATTTCCCAAATTTATCCTTAACTTCTCTCGTTGGTATTCATGTGGTATATATGGTCTTGCTTGTATCTTTCCTGGTCTCCTATTTCGAAGAGCCCTCCCATGATCTGGATTGTTCGAATCATCTTTAGGACCTAGCAATTCTTTCAGGCTTATAACGATTTCTACGTCTTCTTCATCTACATCTTTGTGATTGGTCGCGATGACACAATTTATTATCACTGTTTTAAAAAGAAAATATTCATTAGAGCTAGCGCGCAAGAACAACTTTTGTCTCCGCAACTATTTTGTCTCTCCCATCACCTCTATGGGCTAGTAAGAAAGTGCGCGCACGTAGCGACGCAACTTCCTATAGAGTTGATGGGAGAGACAAAATAGTTGCGGAGACAAAAGTTGCACTTGCGCGCTAGCTCTAAACATTCTCGCCAATATTTTATCCTTTCTGATTTATCCAGAAATTTTATTGTTCTTCAATATGTTTGTTTTTCCAATATTAAATTTAATATTAATTGCATATACTCATCTTTGTGCAAATTTATCTCGAACAGGAAAGTTAAATGGGAAATATAAATAGAGTCAGTTAAAACAATCACACGAATGCTAAATTATTCCTTGATTATTTTAAAGCACCTTACCAAGAGCAAATATTAAATGGACGGCAATCATGTCGATATGATTGCCTCTCCTTAGGAGTCGACTTTTTATTCGCAGTTTTTAATTAACCTATTTAACTGTGTAATTATTTTTTAGAACTCTCTTGTTTAATTAACTTTTAGTTTTCATTCTCGATGTGCAGGGCATTTAATTTTTGTGTGCATTAACGATTTGAAAATTATAAGTCTCGCGTTTTGACCTTCACCATCATCATCAGCCCGTATACGTTCCCACTGCTGGGACACGGGCCTCCTATGAGGGTACAGGCCATAATCCACCACGCTGGTCTAGTGCGGGTTGGCGGATGACACATGTCGTCGAATTTTTGATTTGACCTTAGGATAGAGATAGTCCAAAAAAAAGTCAGATATGAAAAATCAAAACATTTATTTCGATCACGAATTAATCGCCCGGCAAGTCATTTACCAGTCCACACGTTTCGCCATTTCTTTAAAAACCTTAAAAAGTACACGTACAACAAGACCAGCGACCAATTTCTCCTGTCTATTCATATTCGTATTATGTTTATGTCTATCTTTCTTTCTGCTACGAGCGAATCGAGCTCCGTTTGTTATAGCATGTTTTGTATCGAAGCTTGTGTCAACCGTGTCCAAAAATATATCCACTTCTTTCATATCATCTTCGTCACGTGTTTTACATTCTATGTCTTGGGTTGTTGCTAGTACAAAAGCTGTAATTGTAATTATAAATAGGAAATACTGTTAGTTTCTTTTTACGATAACACTTTCGACTCAAAAATATTTTGATTTTTTAAATTCTTCTGGACCGAGTAACATGGGTATTTTTTATTCAGGGTTCAACCTAGGTCGAGTTTCTGAGTTAACATTACTTTAACTCTCTCCGCAACTACAATTTTGTCTCTCTCATCAACTCTATGGGGAGTTGCATCGCTACGTGCGCGCACTTTCTTACTAGCCCATAGAGTTGATGGGAGAGACAAAATAGTTGCGGAGACAAAAGTTGCTCTTGTGCGCTAGCTATTAAGCTCTGGCTAATATTCCGGCTCGTGTATGACGTTTTACAGATAATATAAAAGATTAAGATTATTGATATGCTGCCTCGAATGCCATATCCAAGTATTCAAAATGCTCGAGTAATGCAGTTGAAATTATCTCTCTCATAAAAACAATTACACGCTTCACCCAAACCAAAAACTTAGAAAATCCTACTAATAATATTATAAATGCGAAAGTTTGGGAGGATGTGTGTGTGTGTGTGTGTTTGTTACTCTTTCACGCAAATACTACTGAACCGATTACAATGAAATTTAGCACACATATTAGATGGGGATAGAGGGTAACTTGGATTAACACATAGGATAGGTTTTATGCCGGAAATCCCACGGGAACGGGAACTATGCGGGTTTTCCTTTGAAAACGCGGGCGAAGCCGCAGGCGGAAATCTAGTCTATATGAAAAGTATATAAATATATTTACATTACTAGAATCTGAAATGAAATTTCTACGTTTATATTGTAATTGTCTACGTTTTAAATTCACAAATTCTTACCAATAAAAACCGCAATTGAAATAATTAACATGTCGTTATGACCGTCACGGCGCGAAAACGTCTTTATATACGCGATAATCTAATTAACTACTGCAATGTTTTCATTTATTAGGAATTCACAAACTTCTACTTAAATTGCTAGCCATTGTAATTAGATGGTATATAGGTACTTTTATTTTAATTTTTGTATCATATTTAGTAGGATAAGAATTAGAAGTAACAATCTCTCACATAAAGCTAACAATTTTAGAATATAATCTACATATTTTTCACTAAACATAGTATAAAACAAAGTCGCTATCTCTGTCCCTATGTCCCTATGTATGCTTAAATCTTTAAAACTACGACTAACTACTACCAATTTTGATGCGGTTTTTTTTAATAGATATCTTGATTCAAGATGAAAGTTTTAGTATATAATTTATCAGGTTTAATACAAAGCGGGCGAAGCTGCGGGCGGAAAGCTAGTAAACAATAAATGAAATAGATGGACGGTAATCTATTGATGAATGCTGTATACAAAACCACACTAATCGTTTAGAAACAAAATCTTACCAAGAACAAAGTTAACATGACGAAATGTTTGGCAGAATTGTAAAAGAATTGCATATTTTTAAAATTGTGTAATTAACTGTTACAATTTACTAATTTATTTAACACTTTGTTATTGCGACCACATTTTTTATTATATTAGTTTTCCTTTTTAGTTATACTTAAGTTATAGAAGAAGATAAGATACTCCTTTTACATAAACTATTAGTGACTTGAAATTCTCTCTACACGTATTTTTTTTCATGATCTCAGCATCATGTGTCAACACCTGGATCAATTTCGCTAATTTTTTTCTTGTTTTTTGTAATTATCAGAAGGATATAATATAATTTGTGTGATAAAATAATAACGTTTTAATTCATTAAGATTTGTTTTTAAATACCTTTAAAAATCTAGTTTTAATGTAATAAAATAAATTGAACAACATCATTCTATTTAACATTTTGAAATGAACAACAAAATCGATCCTGATTCCTATTGAGGAAATGTTTAATAATAAAAACATCGATGACGAGGCAAAGCATTTGAATGCGAAACTAACCATCTGATTCATACTATCAATTTTCAATTGAACTTAAACTAGTGCTGAAAGACAATCCGATGCAAATATAAAAAAATAATTGGCACAGTGATTTTTATTAACTTCTTAAATCAACCGCTCATCCTCCTTTCGAGCGCAATACGAATTTTGGACAAGATCCATTCCCATGGCAAGTTCTTCAGTTTAGGCATCAATGCCTTCACGATTGCCCAGTTCACACTATCATCCTCTGTATAAGATGGTGACGTAGGTGCAGGCCTTTTATACCGAGAGCCGGAGAAAAAGGGCTTCCTTCGTAGACCAACTCTATGTTTATCATCTTTACCATTCAGTGGATAGATCAACGGTATTTCATGTAGATTGTTAAATTCAGGGTCATCTGGTGTGTCAAGTATTTCCACTAAACCCGATGTTACTCTAATGTTTAAGGGATGACCATCTTCTGGTTTTGCTTTTGCGACATCAGTTAAGAGTAATATTGCTGGAATTATGTGACAATTATTATATCATATTGATGAATCTCTAAATAAGAAGTTGTAGAATGGGGATTTAAAAGACCACTTATAAAATAAAAGATCTAGTAAGTAGATTCTAATTCAAGTATTTAATAAGTACATATCAGATACAAAAATTTGTGTCTTACTGTTTCGTAAAATACAGGGTGTCCCAAAAAGTAGTGATGAACGGAAGCTGGGAGGTAGAGGACCTAGAGGGCTATCTGAATCACCCCCATGTATGTTATGCGATTTTTCGTATTTTCGGAGTTATGACATTTTTTTCAATTTTTCATCTATCGCTGAGTACGATGAGGTTTTTATTTATGGTGACGTCAATTATTGCGTTAGATGCTTGATTTTTTTTGTGTGCTAAGCTGAAAGATAGGCCAATTCAGTTTGGTAACATTTACTATCGTTAGATCTTCGAATGGAATAAAAAAAAGAATTAAATGCCAAGAAAGATAAAATTACCCAGTATGTCTAACTTCAAGGGCCCATAAAAAAATAAAATCACATAAAAAAAAAGTTTGCCGTTTGGCTTTTAAAAACTTGCTCTATCTATCAGGTAGCTACCCTAAAAATTTCATTTTATTATTATTTCTTTTATTTATTAAAAATTTAATTCTTTTTTTTATTCCATTCAAAGATCTAACGATAGTAAATGTTACTATACTGAATTGGCCTATCTTTCAGCTTAGTAAACAAAAAAAGATCCAGCATCTAACGCAATAATTGACGTCACCACGAGTGAAAATATCATCGTACTCGGCGATAGGTGAAAAATTGAAAAAAAACGTCATAACTCCGAAAATACGAAAAATCGCATAACATACATGGGGGTGATTCGGATAGCCCTCTAGGTTCTCTACCTCCCAGCTTCCGTTCATCACTACTTTTTGGGACACCCTGTATAATGACTATCCATAAATATTATAACTAGTAATTCAAATTTCAATTTTCATTTAAATGATGCCAAATGACAAATGATGGATACAATTTTACGGAATATGTTTGGGACCAATACAGATGAGTTCAAGGAACTACAGGGATGAGATCAAAATCCTATTTCGATTTAATCGATCTAAACAAATAAAAGGAAATGCTTACACAATAGAAGAAGAGGACAGATCAGCTTCATGATTCCTAATGCATTCAGCAGAGGTATTGTCACCTTTTATAGCACCCCCAGGATATCAATAATTAGGTGTGACTAATAGGCATAAATCGAAATATTGTTTAATCAATTAGGACATTATGGCGAATAATTACTTGTACTCTTACATTTGATTAGATGTAATTGAAATTAATTTTCGTGTCCAGTAATTCAAGTTATGAACGATTAGGTGGTTTAGGTTCGTCATTTTTATTTTCTTGTCATATACGATTGATTGATTGATTGACTGTATCTTTATTTAATCTGAATCTTTGATTTCTTTTGATTGATGACCCACAGGAAAGTCTTCATGTACATCCAAATCAAATCTATTGTATCTATTCTATAGCTCCAGCTCATGATCTTTCCCAGAAACTTGTTTTAAGCACTTAGTTTTTTTCTTATACTAATTTATCGATTTTTCTTATAAATGGCAATTTCCTTTACCTTAGTATTTTCTAGTGTTTGATTTTACGCGAGTATTATACATTTAGAAATTAGCTCTAAATTTAAATATTATATAAAAATCTCGTGTCGCAGTATTTGTGACCAAAGTCCTCCGAAATGGCTTGACTAATTTTTACGATTTTTTTTTTTGTTTTGTTATGTTCAGGTCGGAGAATAGGTAGTCAATTTTATTTTTAATACCGTTACGGTTGGCGCCACATTTCCTGAATGCCTGTGGATTCAGTTTCTGAATTCCGGTACCGTCCTATACCTAAATGTTTAAACATATCTTACAATTCAGAATTAGACAGGTATATCGTCCAACTATCCATTTTGCAGTTAATCTGGGACGATTCACAATATTAAACACACGTCAGAAATATTTTGTCAGATCGATCTGAAAAATTAAGTCTGAAAACATCTGGTACGGGGAACAATGAAACTGTATACATTTCTGTGCCTATGTGAGGACTGCCAAATAAGAGTTTCATAAGTGATCAACGTTTGCCGGATTATCTAGCTACTAGCCGTTGTATGTTCATCAATACAGTTTGTTATGATTATTATTGCTCTTATATAACTAGGAAATAAATTCCTCTAATATTCTTGAATGTTTTTTTTTGAAGTGAAACTTCTTTATCGGGGTTGGAAAAAATTTAGTGTAACATTTTTTCGTTACGCGTGACATTTTTCCGTTACGCGCCATCTTTTTCTTATCCCTACCACGCGTAATTCGACGTATTTCTGTAACGTTGCATATAGTAAATTATTTTTTGAAAAATAAGGTCATAAAGAAGTTTCACTTCTTACGTGTGTACACTAGTACACGCACACATTTTTTTTTTTCATAGATATTATGTGGTATCTGCATTCTAGTCTTAACTTAAAATGTTCGTACCTACAGAACGAAAAATGTCCATATTAGACGTTCATTTTCCTGTTAATTTGTGAGATATTAATTTTAAAATTAAATGAAATTATCTTTTTTTGTCACAAATCAACATTCCAACATTCCCAACAGCTAATTAGCATCTGTAACTCGCCCACCCCTATATAACCTATAGCACCCTAAAGTACAAATGAATAATTTCATTTTCTACAAACAAAAAAATCGTTGAAGTTGTTTTAACTTTTTCTATTTACTTCATCAAATTGGGACAAACACGGGACTTCACTTCATCAAATTAAAATTCAACTCTTCCCTCTTCATTACATTATTGTACAATTGTAAACAAGTTTCAACGTGAGAGAATATCAGTAGAATGTATAGTAAAACCAGGAAGATTGAAAATACCTTTCCATACAATTTTTCACAAAGTTTATTTTATGCAGCACATATATTTATTTTAAACGTTAGCATTTACTGGTAAGAAAGTACATCATTGTTAAGTTTGCCTTATGGTGGTAGAAGTGCAATATTTTAATTTTAGCTATCTAATGCAATATCATATGAGACATGTGTTTGGGAAAGGATTTTGCCAAAGGTTATTTTTTTAATATTTGATACTTTAATACTAGCTAGTATGCTATTATAATGCTTATTTGTTAATTATAAGTTTAATATAATTTTTCTTAATTACGAGTATCAGCTGAATTTTATTAGCCTGTATTTACTTCTTTATAATAAATTAAATCTCTAGAATTTATATTCAAGGCATCAAAATTCCGTCTAGACAACAAAAAGACTTCGTCTAAGCCTGCATTGTTCTCCTTTATACTATCATTTTCAAAGGGATCAATTAAACAAATACCACTATCATTAGTACCATACACTTTTATTTTTACTGTTTCTCAAGCCGTGTCTGCTCTTTTAACAACTTGTCCCATAGTTCCGTCAAATGATCAGCTAGTACTCTCAACCTTTCCTCTCTCACATAGTAATCTGGCTCTTTATGTTTATGGTGTGAATGATGAGGATGATGTTTCACATTTTTATATATCAAAAAGTCGTCTGGTTCTTCGAAAATTTCTACTGAATTCGGAGTTATTCTTATACCTTTGCGTAGATTTTGGGAGACGTCATTTGTTTTGCTGTCGACTGTTACGCACACTGAAATGTTTGGAATGTTGTACGTTTAATTAATATAAGTTTAAGTATAGTATGATAGAAATAATCTTGAACTCGGGGCGTAATATGTAGTAATTACACCTTGGAATGGCATCGTAATTTTAGGTCTAAACTATGTAATACTAAAGAATACCGCAAAACTAATAGTAGAATGTTGCCAACGAAGATTATACAATTAAAATATGGAAATATATAATTCAAACAACTGGAAATACCATGCTGTAGAAGCTAGAAATAACTAGTTTAATGATCACAAATTATCACAGAATATGAGTGCTTTCCACGGCTCAAATTCAAAGGCCTGACTGACTGACTGATCTATCAACGAATAGCCCAAACTACTGGACCTATCGGCAAAAAGATAGCCACTATTATGAAGACATTAGCTCAGAAAGGACTTTGATAAATCTACCCCCTAACTGATAAATTAGGGGGTGAACGTTTGTACAATTTTTTTTTCTACGCAGTTGCATCTGCGTGCAACAGCTAGTTATAATAAGAATTAAAAATAATATAAATAAACCTTACACAAAGCTAGAAGTACGAGAACCTTCATCCTCATAATAACTAATCAGTATGCAACAAATGACGTCCCTAATATACCCTAGTCGTTAATTTACCATATCTAATAGATGGAAATTGAAAATCACTTAATTGGTAACTATATTTATGTAGATATTAACTGAGCATTAAATTAATAATGTAAAACACTATCAGTTGTTCGATTGAATGAATAATTTAATTAGCTAATAGGTATTGCAGATTTTAGTGTTTTTCTATATAGATTCATATTTCTACGCAAATATGAAAGAGAGGAAAGTTTAAATTTTTGGCAGTTGGTGTAATGGTAATGGATACTTTTTTTTTTTGCCTTTTTGCTATACTGGTCACCTAAATTGTTTGAATAATGCAATATAATAAAAAATATTCAAAATTATTTTTCGTAAATGAAGGAAAAGGACAAAAAATACACGTGTTTCACATCCAATATTCTAATAAACTTTCTTTACTTGTAAGTTGAACCAGCCTTTAACCAGACCAAGATATTTTCATATTTACAAGAATCGAACCCCGACCCTCACGCATAAAATCGTCACACGCCTCTACACCAAAGAGACATTCAAAGATAATTACAAGTAATAAATCGATCTCGTAAATAATAAGTAATAACAAAAAAACGATACTGTTTCGAACACAAGTAGGTCAACCATCGCATTTTATATGTATGCGTAATTTAAGTCGGTTAAGTCGTTCACGATTTTATATTATGCTATATATAAAATTTAAAATGAATTCCGATAATGTTCAACATATAGGTAAGGTAAGTAATGACGGGCATGGGCTTTTTTATTATATTTCTTGTTACCGCCTGAGGCTTAATAAAGGTTCTGTTACCATGACAACTGTTATAACAAACATCGTCAATTGTTTAATTTTTGTTTTTGTGTTTCCTATTTTTTCAAGCTTTTGAATATAGCAATTATATGCTTTTTTGATATATTGCTTCCTTTGGAGATGATTCAATATGCATAGGTTAATGAATAGGGTAAATTACACGTCGTTGTTTTTAAATATAAATTTATTACATTTATATTTACAGATTCAGAATTTAAAATGAGGTCCTTTTTCTGGCAAATTAGCGAATTTGCCAGTAGAATTAGGATTTACGCAGGCGCATTTCGTATGTGATAACAACGATTTATTTTTATTTTTCTTTCTTTGTAGTGTATATTTATTATTCTTAATATTTCATTAAGAGTCCTTATCGCTTTTAGAGTGATTTTTACTTGTTTCTGTAATTCTTTAGACGCTCGTTTAACAAAACTAAATTAGTAACAATGTGTGATGATATCTTAAATTAAAGATTCATTCAATATCTAAAATACGTTCGAGACAATTTATTGATATTCATTGTCCAGTTTGTTTAATAGCCAATAACCTAAGGCGTGTTTCAATTTTTTCCATGCGGGACGTTCGTGTCTTTGTATTTTACACGGAATTTAATAGAAGAAGTTTTCTTATAAAATATACTACAGTAAAGACACTGAGACATCCTAAAATATGTTCGAGACAATTTATGTACTTTTATTGAAAAATTCAAAGAACATCTAAGTTAAAATAGCCTTACTTTGATGAAATTTTATGCGTATATGGCGTCGAATTTCTAGTTCTTACAACAGAGTTAAAAAAAAAATAAAAAATACACACTAAATTATAGGTTAATGCTTAAAAATTTGCAATAAAAAAAATACATATTATATGTTTTATGAAAGAAATGGAATAATTTAAAGTTCTCTAGAATTTTAGATTATATACGGGAGCGCAAACGTTGTTACGGCAGATCTATATAATCGAATATTCTAGAGAATTTTAAATTATACCATTACTTTCATATAACATAGTAGTTAGTTTTTTTAAACGAGCTCCTAAAGAATTAAAGAAACAAGTCAAAATCACTCTTAAAATCGATACGGCCTCTTAACGTGTCAGCTTAATATTTAGTACACATCTGTTTCTCATATCGATTTTCTTTACGACAATCAGGCGATCTTTCTTCAGCACAGAACTGAGATATTTTCCCTTATCATCCACCAAGGATCAAACTCAGGACCTCGCAACTCTATTCACACACGCTTAAGACTATTAAGTAACCTTAAACATTATCAAATAATAATAAACATAAGAGCAGCGGTGGCTAAGTGGTGAGACCTCGGACTTCGAATCGATAAGTCCGGGGTTCGAGACCAGGTGAGCGCGCAGGAAATAAATTGATTTTTCAATTTATCTGCGCATGTTGTAACATCACCACTGCTCGAACGGTGAAGGAAAACATCGTGAGGAAACCGACATGTCGAAGAATTAAAAAGTTCGACGACATGTGACATCCGCCAACACGCACTTGGCCAGCGTGGTGGATTATGGCCTGTACCCTCATAGGAGGCCCGTGTCCCAGCAGTGGGAACGTATATGGGCTGATGATGATGATGATGATGATGATGAATAAACAATACTACTTTCTCGCATCAGTATTCAGGACACAAAGTGACCATTTCGCAAATCTTAAAACAAAGAAATAACGCTCCAGAAATGTCAAATAACAACTATCCAGATAAGTAAATTATGTGTTACACTTTGCCACACTATTATAGTTTTAATGACCCCATAATTAGGTCTGAATTTGCGTAAATACTGACGTTATATTTATTAAACCTAGACTACCTTGAAGAGGGCGTAGGCTTACTTTTGAAAACATACAGAAAATATTGTGTTTTTACACGTTTCTTGTGAAAATTTAACGTTTTTCTATAAATGTATTTTATATTATTAATTTACCAATGGAAGCTGGTACTCAAGTATACCAACATTAGTTTATATGTATGTGAACCATTGCAATTTTTTTCTTTACCACACAAAAGCTTCGTATATCAATCTAAACAAACATTATAAGATAAAATTCATGCAACAGAACATAGCTTTCCTATTCTATACCTTAACAACATAATACAAGAACTGGTACAAATGTAATGATAAATATTCAATGTATGTATATATTGACGATTCGACAAAAAGAAGAGTCTTTTTCAAGGAATAAAGTTTCAGTTTGAACAAAAACGCGGCGTTTTTCACTCTTTATTCAACAAACCGCGCGACCGTACGTACACAAACATATCAATCGGACAAATTATTTATGAATGTAGATCACCTTGGGCGCAAAATACATCAATTATAGCCCCTCCCGTTCGCTAATAATAATTATATTGTTATACTGTACGTATTATCTTCCGCATACTATCGAAAGTGCATTTAATTGAAACTTATTTTACAACTAGCTTTTCGCCCGCAGCTTCGCCCATGTATTCAAGCAAAACCCGCATAGTTCCCGTTTATCCAAGGCACGTCACACACATGGCATGACATGACATGGCAGTCATGTCATGCCATGTGTGTGACAAATTTCATGAAATTCGGATCAGTAGTTTTTTGCGTGAAGTAGTAACAAACAAACATATAAACTGTCGCATTTATAATATTAGTTCATAGTTGGATTTCATACTATGTGTAAACACTCGATTATTTACTTACATATTAAAATGGCGATATTTTCAAAATTTATATGCATAATAATTTTTTGTAAATTTTTAACTATCACACCGCTAGTTATAATATTTATAAACAAGCGGTTCACGCGTTCGGTTTCAAAAAAAAATGTTATAAAGAATGAAACGGCTTATGTATAAAAAGCAAATCTGCTAAAATATTTCAAATTAATTTCATTTTATAGATACGTAAAAAAATATAACAGGCGCACATTAGAATTCATTTATTATATAAAACATTAAACATACAGCGCCATCTAGTTTCAAATTATTTAACCGAATTTATTTATAGATCGAGCATGTTAAAACTTATCAAATTAGCATCAAACTTTGTATTAAATTATACCCACTTTTATGTTAAATATACTATTCCTTGTTGTCTTCATTTATAATAATGTTGTCTGGAAGAAATACCTACTTAGCGATAAGACTGCTGATAATAAAGTCTCAATTCTTTAAGTTGCAGTAAATCACTACATAGTATAAAACAAAGTCGCTTTCTCTGTCCCTATGTCCCTATGTATGCTTAAATCTTTAAAACTACGCAACGGATTTTGATGCGTTTTTTTTTTAATAGATAGAGTAATTCAAGAGTAATTTAAGTATTTAATTTATTAGGTTTTAGACAAAGCTAGTCATGAATAAAGAAACAAATATGTATAAGTTATTTATAACAATTTGCACTTACCTTGTAACGCATTTCATTCGATGACAATAAAATATGGTGACTCAGCTCTTAACTATACTTATAATTATTTATAAATAAATACCTTGCATTCAAATACATTCGCGACTTATTATTTAAAAAATATTTTCTATGTACCTTCTTAATTAAAGCGAGACTCTATTATAATAAAGGATCTATTAAAAAATAAATATATGTATAATAATTATGTAATTGAGAACCTTCGTAAAACTTGGGAAAGTTTGATGAAAATATCGAAATCGGTTCATCCGTTTTGAGATTAAATTTCACAGACAAAAGTAAATTTTTACAGAGATATTATAATTTAACATTGAATATTGATCAAAAAAACATTTTTATCAAGTTTCATTGGCATTTAACACAACTCAACAGTCAACAAAAAACTAAATAAACCATCATCCTACAAGCAAAAATTAACATTACAAAGTATAACCCTACCATTTTTTAAATCGCCTACCTACCTATACCCGTCTCTTTCACACCACCCGTACACTGTATCTTGCATCCTTGTCTTACCTTTAGCGTCGAGATGACTTTTTAACTGCTCAGCTTTTGCCTGCAATTTTGTTTGCATGTTTTCAGCACCCTCTTTCATTTTTGCTAAAATACCTGTGAAAACAAATACATTTTTGTAAATGTTGCTTCAGATTCTCTATAATTATGTATGTCTGTTATAAATCATAATTTTTTAAACCTAGTGCAAAAAATAAAATACTAAAATGTTTAAGATTGTATTCGTATGGCCTTGTTATTTCATACGAATACATAATTACATACATCTATTACATCTTGTGTCAAAATAATTGTTTGTATGTCCTTTATAGAATCGTATGTACCTAGTTCACGAACATTTGATGATTGAAAAAAAAATAAAAATAAATGATCTTCAGCAAAGTATCATCCATGAATTGGTACGACCAATCTTCAACAACTTCGGGGTGAACAAGTAGTTATAAAAAAAAATAAGTTTCCGAAAAATAAAACAAGCCGTTGATGCTAATGTGATTATTAATAAAATGATTCAACAAATAAAGACAGTTTAAGTACGTACACACATACAGTACGTATACACATACAGTACGAATACACATACAGTACGTTTACACATACAGTACGTATACACATACAGTACGTACACACATACAGTACGTATACACATACAGTACGAATACACATACAGTACGTATACACATACAGTACGTTTACACATACAGTACGCATACACATACAGTACGTATACACACACAGTACGTTTACACATACAGTACGTATACACATACAGTACGTATACACATACAGTACGTATACACATACAGTACGTATACATATACAGTACGTATACACACACAGTACGTTTACACATACAGTACGTATACACATACAGTTTCGTTATTTTATTTAATTTACTACTAAATTAAATAAAATAATAACTGTGCACGCAGCGTCACTGCATATACTATACATACTATAATCTACACACTACACAAAAATATAAACGAATAAACTCAAACTCAAACATTTATTTATTCAATTAGACTTCTTCTAGAAGCACTTTTGAAACGTCATTACATATTTTAACATTTACCACCGATTCGGAAAGCAGTATCTACGGAGAAGAACCGGCAAGAAACTCCATAGTTGCTCTTTTAAATCATGTCAGTTCTACAATTTAATTTTACAAAATACATATGTAACATAATATATTATAATAATATGCCAAAGAACTGTCCTGTGGTTTTTACAAGACAACCCTCCATGGGTTTTTATCGTCCATAATATATTCCTTAATACTGTAGTAGGCTCTCTGAACTAGTACATTTTTATATAAGTTTTAAATTTAGTACAACTAAACTCTTTAATATTATGAATATTTTTAACAAAACTAACATCAGTTCACCCAGTCGATAATTCTGAACAAATACAAAAAAAAATACAGTCTTGATATCCTTCTTTCTTGAAGTCGGTTGAATATAAAAAATAATACAATAACCAAATAAAAAAATGAAATATTATGATATAATACAAACTACAGTCTATCTAAATACAAACCATGCTTGTCCTTTTCTTTCAACAGTCGTTCCATATCTCCGGCCTTATCTTTCACGCGGCCAAAGAAATCTGTCCGTGTTAGCGTGCGATACAAACGTACATACATATTTTACTTTTATAAGTATGTAAATTACTTATATATAAAAAAAAATTGTAGATAAACATCACTACATAGTAGGTACATATAAAACAAAGTCTTTTTGCAACGTATTTTATTCAGTTCCATTTCATAGATAGATCAAGAGGAAGGTTTTTACGCATAATATACATATAAGTAAACTATATAAGGTTTTTGTTGGTAAAATACGTATTTCTCCTATCGTATTTACAAAATACAATACAATATATAAATATTATTTATTGTATTTTGTAT
>CAJQZM010040289.1:0-12442 GCA_907164665.1 Colias nastes | reverse complement strand
GACTAGAGTATAGCACATACACACATACACTAATGATGTTATAAACACGATATATACACACTATAAAAATATACACACTAAATAAGCTGCGCCTGCGCATTACAATGTAGAGACTAGACTAGAGTATGGAATGGTGTATTCAAATTCAAATTACATTTATTTGCAAGAATGTAGTTACAAAAAAAAAGACGTGTGGCACTCGGGGACTGCCGCGGTAAAGCTATTGCATGCTATGCCTTCAAGTCACACCTCCGTGCTCGTCGGAGTGGGGAGCGTGAGGTTTTTCGTTACGGAATTTCTCGATTCGGTCCCCGCGCTCAAGGCCCGCGATAGAAGCTATGCAATAGCTTAAAAAGTGTTATTACAATGTTAAAGCGCTAATACATTCTAGCCACTATCTGGGTGTGCAAATATTTAAATGGAAATAATTTAAATTACACTACACTAATTCTTCTGTAAATGGTTCTACAATTTCAATGATTTCCTTGCGCATGGGTATAAACAAGATATAGAAGACTAGCCATGATGGAAATACACGAATTATAATAAAGAGTAATTAAAACAATTTTACTATTCACAAAGTTTCATCAAAGTATACACGAAATCAAACATGCTAATTTTCGCACAATCCAAACACCAACAATAACATCTAATATTTTCTAATATTTTACAAAAAAAATACTCACCCATGATGATAACAGTGCAAGACGGATCTGTAATCAAGCCATCCCATAGTGACATGAACTGTGTCTTCATCATGGCGGTCGCCTCGTGGTCGTGCGCCGTGCGCGTGCGCAGGAACGACTCGATCTCGTCTGGGAAATAAATATTAATTTATCAAGAATTTGTATAAAAACTGATGATTTGGATTTAACGCTAATTTTAATCTTAAGTTAAAAATAGTTTGTTTAGTTTTCTAAATCAGTATTACGGTTTAACAATAAATTATAACAGATAAACATACTATAGCCAGTACATACTACACTAGCATTGATATTTTTATTTATTTAGTACTACATATATTATATACAGAACAGTAAAAAAAAAAAGTGTGTGTGCCGAGCATACGTGTCAGAAGTGAAACTTCTTTGGCAAGATTCAAAGATACCAAAATCGTCGCCTTACTCCATGACGTGACGGTATTGTCATGACGCGACCTTGACCTTCACTTCAAAATTATAGAAAACAAATCAACCAAGGTACAAGTATATGTGTGACCAATTTCATTATTTATGGATGAATAATACACAATAGCTTTTAATCTTTTATCATTGTTGGTTGCATATAAGTTATAAGTTATTTCTGCAAAAAATTCTTTCATGCAGAAAATTTCATTGTACTCAAAACTGCACTACATATAAATCAAATTAAGTATTAACTTATATAGGTAGCAAGATTTGAATTTAACATTAAACTAAATTAATGAACATCATTACTAATTATTGTTTTTGTCAATAAATATTTCACTAACTTTTTCTTTTACTCCATTATTTTTTAATTTTAAACAATACTCACCAATAAACACAATACAAGGCTGCAATTTAACAGCCAGACTGAAGACAGCGGCTGCCAACTTCTGCGTCTCTCCGTACCATTTGTCAGTTAGAAGAGATACGTCGAGGTTTATGAAACTCATGTTCGCTTCCTTGGCGGTCGCTTTGGCAATTAGGGTCTTGCCGCAGCCTGAAAATGTATTTATTTATTAAACTATGGTTTACTTTTAAATATAATCTTAAACTATAGTTTTTACTTTTGAATATAATCTTATACTAAAAAATCTATTAATGTAGACATAAAACAATTACATGCATTTACTGCGTAATCGTTTTATGTAAACTTTTATTGGCAACTAGCGGTCCGCCCCGGCTTCGCCCGTGGTACATATTTACGTTTTCTCTACATAAGAACTATCCTCGTACTTCAAGGAATATAATAAAAAAAGAATTATCGAAATCGGTTCAGCCGTTCACACGTGATGCCGTGATAACGCGAAACGGGTGCGGACCCGCCGCCTTTTTATAGCTCCCGCCGCGAAGCGCGTCGAACACGGCAACTGATACACAAAAATAATCCTTATGGCTGCATGATTCTGTATTCACGCGCGATGACTTATAGCGTATTTCATGTATAACTTTGGTGTTTATACACCGATTTACATGATTCTTTTTTTATTGAATAGGTAATAAATTTAAGAACATTTGTGTCGTACATGATTTCTATGTAGCTTTAACCATTAAGGCTGCACACGCGACGGAAGCTTAAAAAATGGAGTAACTTCTCCCGTTTTCCCAATATTTCCCTTCACTGCTCTGCTCATATTGATCGTAGCGTAATAAAAAGTATACTATAACCTGCCCAGGAGTATGAAGAATAATTGTGCCAAATTTCGTTAAAATCCGTCGTGTAGTTTTTGTTTCTATAACGAATATACAGACAGACAGACAGACAAAAATTTTACTGACTGCATTTTTGGCATCAGTAGCGATCCCTTATCACCCCTTCATAGTTTTTTTTTAAATATATTTCATGTACAGAATTGGCCTCTCTACAGATTTATTATAAGTATAGATGTGATTTTTTATTCACATAACATACACAATTTTCTATAGGTCTTTAAATTTAGCCTGTATTGAAAACGCATAAAATTAGGTTAAAAGTTCTTACACACATCAAATCAGATAATTATATATTCTAACTTTTTTTTTCATATCTAAAAAGAATGTGGAGAATCCCTACTTCCCTACTAATATTATAAATGCGAAAGTAACTCTGTCTGTCTGTCTGTTACGCTTTACCGCTTAAACCTCTCAACCGATTTTGATGAAATTTGGCACAGACGCGTATTTCCAAACTATACAAGGCCAGCACGCAACGGTGTGAAACCAATCACGTATAGTTTGGAAATAACTTTTTTACAAAATTCTTCCAATCTATACAACAGTAGTACGCAAATACTCGCGTATACTTTGTAGTGAAGTAAGTAAGAATAGCGCTCCAAAACATACAGCGCCAGTACGCATGCGGACTAATCGTGTATGTTTCGGAGTAAGCGCGGCGTCTTTCCATCGCTCGCGTTTATATTATTTGGTACGGGAGCCAGGAACAGATTTTATGACCAACTTCCTCTCAAGCGGTAATTAGTAAAATGCATCAAAGTATAGTATTATGAAGCCTAGTGAACGTCAGCTGGAGCTCGGTTGGGGGGAAGAGCGGTTGTAGCCTCCCACGCACGTAGGAAAAAAAATACATTCATTCATTTCCTCTCAGCTAAAAATTTGTCAAATTGTAGCTAACCCAATATCTCAACGAAAAAAAATAATCAGCTGGTTACAACATGGTGTATTATACGTCAGCTGGTGTCTCGAATAGAACGACACATTAACAAAATCATCGAGATACGTGGAATTCCATCAACATAAGTCCCCGTAAAAGATAAGTAATAACTTTATTAATTATATATTATACTATTATTTTTTAAATAATTATAGTTAACTAATGTTTTTAGTGGGTTATTTCATATTTGTTACACTTTTAGGTAGTTATGTGAATTTGATGATATGATAGTTATTGCACGCCTCATAAGCGAAGCGTTGAGGTGGGTACTACTGTCACTTCGCGCAAAACATCTGATTTTTCAAACTTAAAATGTCTTTATGTATCATACATTGCACTTGTAAGATAATACATACACACACATATTAAGAAAAAACACTATTTTTAACATTCATGATATTTTTGATGTCATTTTTGTTATTTAAACTAGTTAAAAAACAGTTTAAAAAAGTTCTGTCTTGGACGTCCGTGTGTCTGTATGTGCGGAGGATTTTCTTGTTAACACGATAGCGACCGAAATACTTTACTAATCGAGTCTTTTTTTTTCTCTTACGCTTGAGTATGCTCAGGAATAGAACCCTTTCATTTTTCAGGGTCTGATTCGATGTGGTTTAATTGTTATTAAATAAACAAAAAAAAAATATCGACTGAGATTATGAGGCGTGCACTTTTGGATTTTCCAAACTTTTTTTAAATGCAGTTTATAATATTTGTAAAAACATGTTTACCGATGTGGCTGAATGCAAGCCACGCCTTTGCCTATAAAACAGTAAAGTATCGACACGACCCATCATACGAGCAATCACTAAGACGAACTAATAATGCTTCTTCAATAATGCTTCTTGAATATTCTTTTCGAATGATTACGTATGCTCGTCTATACTAAACGCACGTTAGTCCCCTTCTTTCTTACTTCTCCCAAAAATCTTTCACAATGCTTTACACAAAAGGGCCGTAGTACCCCGATCATGCGCACAACTAACCACCTCCAAGCGTACCTTATTACTGTCTATATTATGCTAGCGTGTGTTGCTTGAATTTTTAAAATAACGATTATAATTAAAGATACGTCATTTCCTCCCAGATGAAAATTTGTGAGCTGATTGTTAATATATTGATGCGATAAATAATAAAAATCAGCTAGCAATAAGTCGAGGAAAACCTAGTCAGTTGATGCATATAAATTGGCAATAGATGCTTCTGTCTAACTCCTATGTAATAACTTTCAAAGTATCAGCTGACGGTTTTTCCACCAAGATACAGCCAGCTGACCTATATATTTATCCATAGTTACATATAAGCTATCATCAGGTAAATTTTTGTTTGAGAGGAAATCACGGAAAATAATTTTTTTTTTTTTCATGTTCGAGTCACCAGCTGACGTATAATACACCATGTTGTAACCAGCTGATTATTTTTTTTCGTTGGGATATTGGGTTAGCTACAATTTGACAAATTTTTAGCTGAGAGGATATGAATGAATGTATTTTTTTTTCCTACGTGCGTGGGAGGCTACAACCGCTCACCCCCCCAACCGAGCGCCAGCTGACGTTCACGAGGCTTTATAATACTATACTCTGATGCGTCTGACGAATTATCTCTTGAGAGGAAATAATGAACCAAATTTGCACGTGGCTCCCGTACCAATTGTATTGCTGCTTTTAAATCTATTATTACAATGCATACACGAATGTTGCGTCCTGATCGTGTAAAGTTTGTATCATGGACGCTTGCGTCTTCGTTCCCGACTATACTTACATTATTGACAGTAGTGCTAAAAAGTAAAAATCTAATAAGTCCAGAAGAAGACGGTTGCGAGGCGACGGAGCCCCACTTCGCGGGGCTCCTATTTTTGTGTAGTAAAAAAAACACGAACCTAACCTAACCCACACCTTACCTATTTATTTGCCTAAGCTTACCTAATAATATTTTTATTCCACATTTGACTGAATCAATAATAATCAAGAAGAATAAAAGAAGATAGATATAGCTGTGTACAAGTCTTTGATTACCTATTCGTTCAAGCGTAAGTGGTATATTTAGTTATATTTTGCGTACTGATCGTGTATAGTTTGGAACGAAGACGCAAGCATCCGCGTTACAAAGTATACGCGATCAGTACGCAAAATTCGTGTATATATTGTAATCACAGACTTAAAAACAGCATTACAATATATACACGAGCAGTTTCCTATGGCTGCGTTCTGGCTATGTATAGATTGGAAAGACGCGGCACAGACAATCTTTAGACCCTGAGAAAGAACATTGTAGGCTACCTTTTATCAAAACACCACGCGGGCGAAGCCGCGGGCGGAAGCTAGTAATAGGATAATTTTATACACCTATACATAAAAAAAGTATTATGATAAAAATAAATAGTTTCTCTACAACATAAATTACCTGGTGGGCCATGTAGCAGGACACCCTTTGGCGGCTGCGTCAGTCGACTGTCAGCAAATAGTTCCCTCTTCTGTATTGGAAGTATAACTGTCTCACGCAACTCCTTGATGAGATTGTCCAGACCGGCTATGTCTTTCCAGTTTACCTGTAATATTAAAAATGATTTTAGTCTTTTCTATGGGAAGGTATTATTCTATATATATAAAACTCAAAGGTGACTGATATAGTGATCTATCAACGCACAGCCCAAACCGCTGGACGTATCGGGCTGAAATTTGGCATGCAGGTAGATGTCATAACGTAGGCGTCCCCTAAGAAAGGATTTTAGAAAATTCATCCCCTAAAGGAGTAAAATAGGGGATGAAAGTTAGTATCATGAAAATTTGTCTTTTCCACGCAGGCGAAGCTGCGGGCAACAGCTAGTGTTAAATAAATTGCTAGGCAGTTTTCTGTAGAAATTGTTGAACTGAGGCCTGCTTGAAAAAATCTAAACCGTCATCTTTAAAAAGCTGATCATCTGTTCAGATTTTATGGAACAAATAAAAATAATAAAATGCATCAATGCAAATTGTACACAATATACATATATATCTGTTTAACATATTTCTATCGTGTTCCACTTACATTAATTTCATCAGGCACCACAAGCTGTGAAGCAATGATCATCTCATGGTCCGTCAGCTTGTCGAGGGCCAGCGCGTGCTTGCTCCCCAGACCAGCTCTGGAAGATATCCTTAGTACATGCAAAATCTATATTCCATATTTGTTGTACCATGAACATATTTTTTTTATGTGTTTTAATATTGATGAATATGTGGCCGTAATGTTGTAAAAACTGTTAAGTGTATAAGTGAAACTATTAAGTATGAATAAGCATATCCAATTTTTACAACTTCAAATCATTTTTCTAGATAATCTATATGATTTGCTTGTATCTATAAAATCATGAATTATATTTGATATTCGGTTAACATTATTTTAATTTTGGATTTTAATGTATTGGTGATCTGTAACATAATATTTTCAATATTTTGTCATATAGTCCAATCATACAAAAAGGTGTAACAAATTCCCAATTTACTAATGTTTTATTTATAATTATAATGATAAATAATATCAAATGAAACAATACATAGAACATTCATGATACACATTCTAATAAGAAGTTTGATAGTAAAGTTCAAATGAATAAAATAAGTGTAGATGCAGAAGTTATAAGCAATAGTTTACTGCTATTTTGATATTTACATATAACACGTGTAAAACTGGGCACGAAACTTATTTGGCAATGTTTTAGCAACGAAATGATACAAGTTATAATGTTATGAATGCTAAAAATAAAGGTAACAATACCATAAATAGGTTATGATAGAAATATTCAAATCCAACATAATTTGCATGAAAGGTTCAACAAAGAAACACGTTTATTCTGTTTTTTGTGTGCATTTGAGCAGATTGCATAAGAACGCGGTATTATTTTAAAAAGAAGAGGTGATTATGAAAATCGATACATACTTGCGTAACTGTTCCCGCGCTCTTTCCTCGGCTTTCTTTCGGCTCTTCGACGTGGGATCTATTTGATTCACTAGCCATTTAATAGAAAAGTATGTAACTGCAGACACAAAGGCCACACGTATTGCCATTTGGAACACATCGTTCCTTGTAAATGCAGACCCTTCCACCATCATGCCGTTAGTGAAATTTATAAATTATAAACACAAAAACTGATAAGTGATAGCTGTTAACTGAACCGCGATACTATGAATTTATTGAGAAAAATTAATTAAAAACAATTCACATAGCATCGCACATCTCCAATTCATGGATTTTTATTTTCATAGACTAAAATATTTGAAAGATATTTTTTCTTGAACACAAGTGTTGCCATAATCTGAACCACAGAGAAAGTAATATCTGAACTTTTTTGATTTGCATTAAAAGTACGTAAAAATTATCATAGACCAATAATGTTATCAAAATTGGATATCGTAAGCTTTTAAAATTCTATAATCCTACTATAATACTCCTTGTGATAACTTCCATGCACTCAGGGTATTAAAATTGTCTATGAAATATCTTCACTGACCAATCGACTTGCCTCCTTTCCATAAAAAAATGTTACAGTTGGCACCCCTGTTTAAATGTCATTTGTCAATCTCATGTGTCCCTCCCAAGTCCCTCCCATAAACTGTCATAACAAAAAGTATAACCTTAAATTAACAATTGAATCATAATGTACAGTATCGTTTGGTTTTATTACAATAATTGTTGATGAAATTAAATCAAAATGAAGAAATCAAAACCGGCACCGCGCCCAAAATTTGTGAATGCTCGTAAAGCTTTACGTAAAGAAAAAAGACAACTCAAGAAAGTTCACAGGCAAGAGCATTATTTAAAAAAGAAAAATGAACCTTCTTTTACTCCCGGCCGATTTGTTAAACGGCCAGCTGATACACAAGAACCGGAAATTGAAGTCAAGGTAATTTCTTTTGTCAAAATCAAAGATTAATAATAAATGTTTATACTACATAATTTCCCTAAAAATGGGCTCTATTCTCAATCACATCCGTTAAAACAACTTTGTTTGTGGGAATTTGAATTTGAATTGTCATAGAAATAATTTGTTTTCTGAATGTTTTAAGACCTGAGCAGTGAGCATATCTATACATTTTAATCATTGTTTTTACTTCAATAAATAATTTGGTAGTGAAACAGCTATACATCACACATGTTATTCCAATTTCAGAAAAAGAAAGTAAAACATCAACCAGGACTCCATGAAATTCTGAATCGTGAACGGAAGAAAGAACTCAATGAAGCAGAAAAACTGAAATCGCAAATGGACGAACAAAGGAAACAGATGCTTGTCAGGGCCAATGAAGATGAGGACAAAGTAATTAAGAAATTGGAGAAACAACTCGGCTTAAATAAATCAAAGAATAAAAATAATTACTTTGCTGATGACGGACTTGATTGTATCCTTTTAAATTAATTGTATTTTTTAATCTTCTAATATCCTTCAGTTTTTCATCTTCACTTTAAAACCAAAGGTTTTACATTAAATTAATTTATCTGCTTTAATTATAAAAACTATAACTTACTGTAATCTTTAATTGTAGAATTTATAAAAGGCGTAAACTGTAAGGTATAGATATTATTACTGTATTATTTTACTATATTTCATCTTATTATTTATTTATAAAAATAACACATAATGTAAGTCGTAAATCCTTAACTACCAAAAATATCACAGATCTTCTAGAGATTTGCGACAGAGCGACATCAGAGCAAATTGTTGCTGCCGAGAAACATTTGGCTGAAGTGGAACAGGATTCAGATTTTGATGAAGACCTTGCTGCTGTAACTGGTAAAGAATTAAAGAAAGATAAGAATGCCAAAAAGAAAGATAAAAGTAAGGAAGAGACAGATGAAAGTGAACAAGAAAATGATGATGATGATGATGATGATCAATCACAAAGTGATTTAGAAGCTGATGAAGATGATCAAAGCCTTGAAAATGAACAACTAAGTGGTGAACAAAGTGATGATGATAGTAGTGATGAAAATATTAGTGATAATGATGATGACATTGATGATAGCGAAAATGAAGAATTAGAAACTCCAAAAGGTAATATGAAAAAACCGGAAAAAGCTAAAAGTAAAGAAAAAGTTATTAAGGAAGAAGAACTTAGTAAAGTATTCAGTGATGATGAAGTATCACATCTATCTGGTGATGATTCGGAATTGGAGGGTGATGAAATGCCAAGTGAGAAAACTGAAGAGAAAGAAAAACCAGATGTATGGGAAGATATATATGGAAGGAAGAGGGATAAAGAAGGCAACATTATAAAGGTATATTTTATTCTATTTCACCAGATTTTTTTTTCCTTTTTTTGCAATAATATTTTAGTGTGAATATGCTTAAAAATATTTTGTTGCTCTTAGATACATTATGTATTTTTCAATCATACTTTTATAAGCTATATACATAATTTCAGGAAGAGAAAGGAATATACATTCCACCACATCTAAGAAACAAGGATTCCAGTTCAGAAAAGGAATTGGCTCAATTGAAAAGACAAATTAAGAGTAAGTAATAGTATTCCAAATTACTAAAAAGCCCAGGCTTGTTCCTCTTACATTATTCAAACTCAAACTCAAACTCAAACATTTATTTATTCAATTAGACTTCTTATAGAAGCACTTTTGAAACGTCATTACATATTTTAAAATTTACCACCGATTCGGAAAGCAGTATCTACGGAGAAGAACCGGCAAGAAACTCCATAGTTGCTCTTTTAAATCATGTCAGTTTTACAATTTTACAAAATACATATTATGTAACATCATATATTATATTATATTGTCGCAAAATTGACTTTAAAAAAAATGCCACTAAAAGTAAAAATATTGAAAACAAATTTTAATTTTGTACAACTCTATAAACGAAAAATAATTGTAGCCATAACAAAATCATAATTGAAGAAGTCAATCTTCTTTAGTAGTATGTTAGCAATTAGCATGCCAACACAGACTTCTTTTAACATAAACTTTAAAAAAAAAACTGCTATGACATGAGTACCATTTTCAATTTTTTCTTTTAGGTATCCTCAACAAGCTAGCAGGCACGAACCTGCACTGGGCGTGCACGTCCATAGAGAATCTTTACCTCAGCAACAGCCGCAACTCCGTGAACAGCGCGCTCACGTGTCTATGGCTGGACGCGACAGTCAGTGTTGCCAACACACCGGACAGGATGGTCGCGGAGCACGCGGCGTTAGTGGCGGTTTTACATGCTAATGTGGGATCGGAAGTTGGTGAGTGGCGGGCTTTAGATTACTTTTTTCTTTTTTTTTTCCAGCCAGTTGTTATGAACCACTCCTGACTGTGACTAGCTTGGAGAGTGAGTGGCGGTTTTACATGTGAAAGTGGGATAGGAAATAGGTGAGTGGCGGGCTTTAGGTTTTATTTTTTAACATCCAGCAAGTATACAGTTTTCTCTGTTATGAACAAACATTCAATGTAACCAGTATTTCACTATATCAGTTTAAAACAGCGTAGAATTATTATGTAAATGTTTTTTCAGGGGCACATTTCCTAGAAGTGCTATCGCAACAGTTTGATACATTGACGCTAGACGATCAGCCAATGGAGGACAAAAGATTGGACAATCTGGTTTCGTGTTTGGCGCATTTATATAGCTTTAAGGTTTGATTTTTTTTGTAGAATATAAGCTACTTAAAGCGTCTTTTTGATATATAATGTATAAGGAGAATAACTCCAACATTTTTTATAACTATTGAATTCGCTTGAGTCTATAATTACTGTATAATAATATTATGCTTATCGTGGTCAACATATTTTGTCAAAATTCTTCTAATTACATTTCCATATAATGATTTAGCTTGTAACATTGAAAAAGAGCGTTTGTTTTTAATGACAATTAGTAGTCAAATTTTCAGAGTACATTCTCTCTTTACAGCAATCCCATTAGTTTAAAATTTTATGGATGGTAACACATTCACTACTCTAGAGAGAGTTGAGGGAGGCCTATGCCATGAAACAAATTAGAGATTTAATTTAATAATTTTGTCATATGTATATACTTTGTAGAAAACGTTTAGGTTGTAAAATAGTAGGCTAAATAAAATAAAATAACACATTCACTATCTAGCGTAGTAGATGCTTCTGTACGTCTGCTCATCAATAGCATACAAAAAATTGCTTTTTACAAAAAAAAAAAAAAAAACATACCGGCCGAATTGATAACCTCCTCCTTTTTTTTGAAGTCGGTTAAAAATTAACCCACCTTTCAGATATACCACGCGTCCCTCCTCTACGACATTCTAAACCGCCTCGTACAAGACTTAACCGAAAAGCACATAGATTGTATACTTACTGCGTTACGATGTGTCGGCGGTGTGTTGAGGAAAGAGGAACCATTAGCCTTGAAAACGTTTATACAAGACACACAGGGGAAGATCGCTAAGTTAAATGAAAAGGCTGGGGCTGGGTGAGTGGGAAAAAAAAAAAAAAGGTTTATGGTTGGTGTATTTTTTTTGTGAGGAGTATGCGTTTCAGTGGCTTGTGTGTGTAATGAGCAATCGTTTCTTTTTAGTATTTTTTACATGATATAAACAATGCTTAAATAATTCATTGTTTTTATGTTTACATCAAATGCTTTGTATTGCCCCTTCACCCTAACTTACAACACTGTTTCAATGATTTTCAAGTTATTTTTTCCAGTTAAGTTAAGCTCCCGATTACTTGTTATAGTTTATAACTTTTAAACATAAAATTAAATTGATATAAAACGCATGATTTCCAGGTCACGTATAAAGTTTTTAGTGGAAGTGTTGCTAGCTGTGAAAAATAACAATTTGACCAAAATACCGAACTACGACCCGACTTATGTGGAACATTTGAAGAAAATGGCGAAAGCTGTTGTACGCAAAGGGAACTATGTGACGCCCCTGAATATACGATTGGAGGATTTGTTACGAGGTTTGTAAATTAATAAATAGGATTTTTATAATAAATACTGCTTCATTTTGATTTTTAGTATGTCCTTATATCGGAAAATACGTAACAACTTTTAAATATATTTTTTTATGCGTTATGATTTTTTTTTTTATTTTGAAAGGATTTCTAAATAACATGGTATTAATGATAGAAAAATAACATTTTTTTAAATTATTTTTTGTAATTT